>BSBK01003287.1:2500-248587 GCA_027943335.1 Chamaecyparis obtusa
ACTCCATAAGAATAAAACCAAAAACAAAAGAGATCCAATCTTAAGGACACCTCTGACCTTAAGGGATCGAAATATATGTATATTTGAAACTAGAGGGATCAAGAGATCCTAAAATATAAATCCATGCTTTAAGGATTAGTCACTAATCCAAAAAGGAAAAAAAAAAGGTATCTTGAAAAATATGTGCATATCAAAAAGTGTGTGTGTGCAATAAGTGAGTATAGCATATGCCCCCACGTTAAAGTCATTACTCACACTTTAACAGGAGTAATGGATTTAATGGAAACATAAACAACTCCACTGATTACGTTTCCATGTCAAGATGCCCCCAGACAAAGACAAATTGATGCATGAGCATCTCAGGTCCTTGGCAATCCTGTGTCACCAAAAAAAATTTGGAGTTTGTCTGTGCCGCTCGATTTCTGCTTTGACCAAGTTGGTCAGTAGTTGGTCAGTTTCCATTGGTTACTAAGTGTGGTCGGTTATATCCTGGGTGGTCGGTTATTTCACTAGTGCTCGGCATTGCTTGTCTGCTGCTTGGTTATCATGCTTACCGACAGGTTTAGTTTTCATTTATGTTGTGGCTGACTTGTGCATTTATTTTGGATCATGGATTTAATGATTGGAATCCATCATTGGGAAGTGTGTGGTCCTAGATCTGACTGTTCCTTCTGTTGATTGTAGATTTGAAGGCCGACTCAGTTCGGTAGCTTTTGGTATAAATGTAGTTGTTGGTTTAGAGTTTAGGAGTCAGTTTTTGGGATAGAAGATAGTAGACATTAGATTGGAGATTTTTGACAGATCCTCTCATGTTTGAGGACTTCTATGATTCATTGTAATATTTGGCCCTAACTAGGAAGGCCTTATAGCCTAACATGTATGGTTCTATTTGATGATAATATATGAAAGATCTGAGATTCTCTCTCTCACTATTGTTGTTTGTTGCTTCCGCATGTGTTGGGTAGGCTTGGATCATTAGGGCACGCCATTTTTTGGCCCCTCTTACTCCCTGCCATGTGTTGGGTAGGCTTGGATCATTAGGGTGCACCATTTTTTGGCCCCTCTTTCTCCATGTTGTGCGTTAGGTGGTATCAGAGTGAGGTGAGATCTTGATCTAGTTCTGCGGATCTAGGTTTGTAGGTTCCTCTTGAAGCCCTAGTTGAATAGTTGTAGGGTAGCACATTGTGATCTGACCTAAAATTGTAGAGGGTTGTCAAGATGGTTCAATGGAGGCGAGATGCAGATCCAAGATTGGTAGATATGCTAAGACAGATTGCTGCTAGGTTAGAAGCTATTGAAACAACCCAAAGAAGAGGCATACATCTTGAAGATGTTAGTGATGATGAAGTTGAAGAAGAACATGAGAATGCAAAACCTGCACCTATTATGGATCAAGGTGAAGAAATAATTTTGAAGGCTTTGACAAGTTTGAAGTCAACACCACATTTCAATCCTCCTGAGTATGGTGGAAAGCTAGATTTTGATGAATTGGTGGATTGGATCACCAAGATGGAAAATTATTTTCAATATGAAAACATTCCTGAAGATAAGAAGGTGAAGATTGCAAGCACAAAGTTGAAAATTCATGCATCCTTATGGTGGGAACATCTACAGTTGGATAGGAAAAGGAAAGGCAAAGACAAAATCAAGGTATGGAATAAAATGGTGAACAAATTGAAAGGAAAATTCTTACCTTGTGATTATCAGATTAACGTAGTTCAACGAATGCAAAGTTTAAGATAGAAAGATAGCTTGGTTAAAGAATATATTGAGGAATTATATAGATTAGATATCAGATTTGGACATGATTAAGATGATGTGGAAATAATTGGTAGATACCTGAATGGTTTGAGAGTTTCAATCCAAGAGGAAATTAGTATGGTCAAGTTGGAGAACATTGAAGAGGCGTATCAATTTTCTTTGAAGGCTGAGGAGAAATTGAACAAAAGACATGAACAAAGATAGAGAGGTCTAGGTGGTAGATTCCCTAGAGGAAGAGGTAGATCTAATGGTGAAAATGGTAGATCTGAACCAGAAAAGACAAATCTAGACAAAGGAAAGACTGAGTGGAAAGGTGAAAGTTCATCTAGAGGTAGAGGCAATAGCTACCAAGGTGGTTATCGCAAAGGAAGTTTTCAAGGAACTTGTTATAATTGTGGAGAAGAAGGACATAGTTCTTTTGAATGTACACATGCTAGTAAGAAGGTTGGTAGCAGTAGAAATGCTTTGGTGCAAGAAGAGTCACCAAATGAACTTGAGAAAGAAAATAACTTGATGGTAAGGACAGCACTGTGGAATGAAATAAAGAAGGAAGATTCAGTAAGGAAAAGTTTGTTCAAGACCAGATGTAGAGTTTCTGACAAATTTTGGAAGCTAATCATTGATAGTGGTAGCTCGGAGAACTTGACATCTGAAGATATGGTCACAAAATTACAGCTGGAAAGGTTGGTACATCTGAAGCCCTATCAGATTTCATGGATCAAAGATGAGCATACACTCTTGGTAAGTGAACAATGTTATGTGAATTTGAAGATTGAAAAATACTATGATAAGGTGTTATGTGATATCATTCCTATGGATTGTTGTCATATTTTGTTGGGTAGACCTTGGAAATATGATAGACATGCTATATATGATGGGAGATTGCATAAGTATACTATTGTGGCTGATGGAAGGAAACAAATCTTGTTACCATTGATGGAAGAACCTATTAGTAATGTTTGCACATCTATGAAAGTTTGTTTGATGTAAGGAAGAAAGTTTGTTAACTCTTTGAAGAGGAATGATGTATGTTTTGCTATGATCCCTAACAAGTTGAGTAAGAAAAAAGAGGATAATGTCCTTGAGGAGATTGATAAGTTACTCACCAAGTATAGTGTTATCATTTTTGATAATGTACTTGATGGTTTGCCACTGAAAAGAAGTATTGATCATTGTATGGATCTAACCCCTGGAGAAAGTTTACCAAATAAAACACCTCATCGATTGACACCTACTAAGAATCAAGAATTGAATCGATAGATTCAAGAGTTGCTGAAGAAAGGTTTGATCAGAGAAAGTTTGAGTCCTTATGTAGTACCTGTTGTATTGGCACCAAAGAAGAATGGAGAATGGAGAATGTGCATTGATTCCAGAGAAATCAATAAGATAATAGTGAAGTATAGGTTTCCTATACTGAGAATGGATGACATAATGGACAGTTTGACTGGAGCAAAGTATTTCACAAAGATTGATTTGAAAAGTGGGTATCATCAGATCAAAATATGAGAAGGTGATGAATAGAAGACTTCTTTCAAGACAAAAGAAGGTTTGTATGAGTGGTTGGTTATGCCTTTTGGTCTAACTAATGCATCGAGTACTTTTATGAGGCTAATGAATGAAGTTTTGAAGAAATTCTTGGGTAAGTTTGTGATTTTATATCTTGATGATATTCTGATATTCAGTAAGACTAGAGAAGAACATTTGTTGCATGTTAGACAAGTTTTGTAGAGATTGAAAGAGGAAAAGTTGCTGATAAATCTAAAAAAGTGTTCATTCATGAAAGAAGAGATTGTGTATTTGGGATTTTTTATTTCAGGTGATGGTTTGAAGATGGATCCTGAAAAGGTTGAAGCTATTTTTAATTGGCCTACACCTGTGAATGCTAGTGAGGTAAGATCATTTCATGGTTTGCAAGTTTTTACTGAAAGCTCATAAGGAATTTTGGTTCAATTTGTAATGCTATGACTGAAACTATGAGAGGAGACAAAAGAGAATTCAAGTGGACACATGGAGTTGAAAAACATTTTGAGACTTTGAAGTAGAAGGTTGTTGAATTACCTATTTTGGCATTACCTAATTTCAGTAAGGTATTTCAAGTAGAATGTGATGCAAGTGGAAGTGCAATTGGAGCTATTGGTCAAGAACTGAAGAAGTGGAGACATTATTTGATACCGAGTGAATTTTTTTTGTATACTATGTTGGAAACTACAATTGAAGCAATTGTTGTGTTGTCATTGATGTCAAATCTTAACTGATAAGACTGTTTCTACTTAGGAAAGTACTATATCTATTTGAGTGTTGCTAAGGGGATAGGCAAGGTTGGCAACTATAGCACCTAAGGAAAGGTTGAGTAACTATATCTATTCTAGTGTCGACCAAACATCAGTTAATTGCTAAGGAAGACAATTTAAGCCAAGGAAACATTTTTTAGTAATGACCAAACTTTCTACATGAAGATCGAGTAGTTGATCACAATATTGACCGAGCATCAGTATTTTTATATTTGAAGAGAATTCAGATTTGGAGTTGACATTGTTGAATTCTTTGATTATGTAAAATGTGTTGACTTTATTTATTGATTGTTTGAAAGCATTGAATGCTCTGAAAAACATTTTATTGTAAATCTTTAAGAGATTTGAGATGTTTCTAGAAAAGGAGCTAAAGAACATAAAGCGGGTAGATTTAATGAATTTGACATAACCCTAAGATCTATGAAGGAGATTGAGCAACAAAAGATGAGTTAACCTAATTGAGGAAGTATTAAGGGAACTTGAGCATTAGGTATGTGTGTGCATGGGTGAATAGAGGATGCTAGAAGATCAGTAGATATTGACTGTATAAGCAGAAAAGGCTGAAGAAGAAGTGTGGTGATTGCTTGAAGAAAAGTTCCAAGAAGATCAAAGATGGAGATGGAAAAGTTTCAAAGTTAGTAAACCAAAATTTGTGTACAGAATTGGATCTGATATTTGCAAAGTGAGTTGTATATTTTTCAGATCAATACTGCTGCTACTTTCTAACCATTGTGATAGTCAAAATCCTTTTAACAAAGGTTGACCTAATAGTCATATGTTTAAATCCTTTGAACAAGGTTGCATTCTAATGGAATGTATGTAAGTCCTATAACAAGGTTCACTTCTAATAGAGTGATTGAAATCCTTTAACTGGGTCACACCTAACAATGTGTATTGTAACCTTTGACAGGGTTGGCTTTTAACTGAGCTCACTTCAGAAGAGTGAAAATAATACTAGCATGTCACAAAGTGGTTTTTCTGGGTTTCCACTATAAATCCTAGTATTAATGCTTGTGTGAATGTTTTGGTTTAGACATTTCTATGTTTTACAAGTTAGATATAGCTGGGTAGTGGACTGCAATGATATATGTTTCTATTATTGAATCAGTGATGACTAAGTTGGTTTTGGTTGTTAGATTTGATTTAAGGAAAAGTTTTTGAAGTTTGTTTTATACATCTAGACCTAAGAACAACTGATTTACCCCCGCTCTCTATTGTTATAAATCATATTAACAATTGGTATCAGAGTTGTGTTGCTGATTATTGGTGTTTACAGAAATCAAGTTTAAAGGGGCTTGAAGAAAATGATCAGGATGTATAAGGAGGTACCAAAGCTGAATAAGGAAAACTTCGCTGCATGGAATAGTTTGATGAAGTTGCATCTAGCTGGTATTGGTGATTATGCAAAGTACTACATTGAGAATGACTATGTCTCACCTGTCACACCTTTGACTACCAAAGAAATGAGAGCTAAGAAAGAACATAATCAGACAATGCTAGAAATTACATCTGCCCTAAGCTATCCAGAATTCAAGGACATTAAGAATTGCACAAGTGCTAAGGAGATGTGGGACACTCTTGCAAAGATCTATGGTGGTGACATAAATGTACTGAAAGCTAAGGCTGAGAGTCTCAGAGGTAAGTTTGATGAAATGAGAATGCAAGAAGGTGAGAACATTGCACAATATTGTGGTAGAATAAAAGAAGTTGTGAATGCTATTAGAGGAGCAAGTCTGACTATTGAGGATGAAACTATAATTGGTAAAGTACTAAAAACTCTGCATCCTATATATGCTATTAAGATCTTAGCTATTCAAGAATCTAGATGTAACTCTACAAATGTGCTTACTTTGGAAAGTTTGGTTGACAAGCTGACTGCTTTTGAACTCTCTAACTATGATAACTTCACTATTGGTAGTATTGGTAATGTTGAATCTACTTTTAAGTCACAATTAGTTATGAATGAGCCAAAGAAAGGAAAAGAAAAATGCATCAGTTAAAGTGAAAGTGAAAGTGAAAGTGAAAGTAACAGTGACACTTCTGATGAAGAACTTGAAGATCTAGAAGTTCTTATGGCTAGAAGACTCAGAAGAGGAAAAGGAAAATATAAAGGTAAAATCCCTATTATATGTTTTGCATGTAACAAAGTTGGTCATATAACTGCTAGATGTCCTGACAGGAATGATAAAGATGAAGAAATAAAAAGCAAACACAAAGACAAAAGAAATGACAGAAGCTACCAAAGGTACAAAGACTACAAAGGAAAATGTAAGAAATCTTGTTACATTGCTGAAGAAGAAACTGACACTTATAGTGATGATTTTGAAATTGAGGTAGTCTATGTTGCAATGAAAGATGAATCTGACGAGGATGAGAAAATTGCATTGATCTCCTATGTGAACAAGAATGAAAAATGGATTATTGATAGTGGTTGTTCACATCACATGATTGGTGACAAGAGTAAGTTTGAAACCTTACATCATTATAAAGGTAAAAGTGTAAAATTTGGTAATGATGCACCATGTCCTGTTAGAGGAAAATGTTTGATTAAACTGACTGATAAGATCTCTTGTGAAAATGCATATTGGGTTGAAGGTCTAAATTATAATCTGCTAAGTGTTGCACAACTCAACAGCACTAGTTACCAAGTGGAATTTCATCACAAGAAAGATAAAATATTTGATGCGACTGCTGAATTAATTGGAAGTGGAGAATAGACTAGAGGTAATTTGTTCTATCTTAACCTATCTAAAGAAGCATGTATGGTTTCACAACTTGATGACATTTGGTTATGGCATAAGAGGCTATGTCATGTTAACTTTGATAATCTGGTAGAAATAAGTAAGAAGAAGAAAGTAAGAGGTCTACCTAGATTGAAGAAACCTGAGAATGTGATGTGCAACGAATGTCAGTTAGGAAAAATGACAAAGTCAAGTTTTAAGAGAAAATCCTTTACTTCTAATAATATTTTAGATTTGGTTCATACTGACCTTTGTGGACCTATGAGTGTACAAAGTTATTGTGGTGCTAGATATTTTATCTTGTTTGCTGATGATCATACCAGGATGATGCATGTAATGTTTCTAAAAGAAAAATCTAACACTTTTCAATTCTTTAAGTGGTATTTGGCTAAGGTTGAAAAGGAGATAGGTAGGAACTTGAAATGTCTTAGATCTGACCGAGGTGGAAAATTTACATCAAATGAGTTCAATCTATTTTGTAATGAAAGAGGAATCAAAAGACAAATGTCTGCACCTAGAACACCTCCATAGAATGGTATAGCAGAGAGAAGAAACATATCTATCTTGGATTGTGCAAGGAAATTGTTGATTGAAAAGAATGTGACACAAAAATATTAGAAAGAAGCTATAAGTATAGCTATCTACACTCTTAACCAGGTACAGATCAAGAAAGGTACAAATCTGACACCCTATGAATTATGGTATGGGCAAGCACCAAGTGTTAAATACTTTAGAATCTTTGGAAGCAAGTGCTACATATGAAAAGACAATAGGAATGGAAAGTTTGATGCTAAAAGTGATGAAGGCATGTTCCTAGGCTATTCCACAAAAATTAAAGCTTATAAGTGTTTGAACTCTAACACTAACAAAATTGTGGAAAGTGTAAATGTCAAAGTTGATGAGTATGCAAAAAGAAATGAAGCTGATAGCAAAAGAGAACTAGAAGATTATAGATCTTTTGTGTATATTGAAGAAGAATAAGAGGCAACTAACAGACTTGCACCTAATGCCGAGTCTTAGGTAAGCAATACTGAGTTATAGGAAGAGGTTGTTGAGCATCAGGAAAATAGTGCCGAAAGAGAACAAGAACATGTCAAGCGACGAGTTAATGCTGCCGAGTATCAGGAAGAGGTTGTTGAGCATTCAAAAGCTGAATCTAAAAATCTTGTTGAGGAACCTGATGAAATAGAGGAGAGAAGAGCTAAACCTATTTTGGAAAAATATGTAAGAAGACATCACAAGCCTGAATAGATAATTGGAGACAAACATACTGGAATTCTGACCAGAAGTAAGACAATGGATCCAACATGTTTACTATGTGAATTTGAACCTAAGTCAACTAGAGAGGCATTAGAAAATGAAGACTGGATACAAGCAATGAATGAAGAAATAGACCAGATAAAGAAGAATGATACTTGGACTCTTGTGCTGAGACCTGAAAACAAAAATGTTATAGGAACAAAGTGGGTGTTCCGGAATAAGTTGAATGAAAAAGGTGAAATAACTAGGAACAAAGCTAGGCTGGTATGCAAAGGCTACAAACAAGAAGAAGGAATAGATTATGGGGATATATTTTCCCCTGTAGCTAGATTGGAAGGAGTAAGAACTCTACTTGCATATGCTGCTTATTAAGATTTCAAGGTTTATCAAATGGATGTCAAGTCTGCATTCTTAAATGGTATACTAGAAGAAGAAGTTTACATAGAATAGCCAGAAGGTTTTATTGATCCAAATAGAAGACACATGGTATGAAAACTAAACAAAGCACTATATAGATTAAAACAAGCTCCCAAAGCATGGTATGAGAGATTGCATAACTACTTGATACAGATTGGATTTTCAAGAACAAATGACACAAGCAATCTATACATGAAAGATGAAGAAGGTAAAGGTATCCTGTTGGCAAAAAATTTTGTGGATGATATTATTTTTGGCGTACAAGATACTTTGTGTAAAAGATTTTCAAATGAAATGCAAACTGAATTTGAAATGAGCATGTTTGGTGAGATCAAATTCTTTGTTGGTTTACAAGTATATCAAATGAAATAAGGAATTTCCATTACACAGTCTAAGTATGTTAATGAAATATTGAAAACTTTTGGGATGGAAGATTCTAGACTAGTGAGTACTCCTATGGCTACTGGAAAAAATTTATCTAAGAATGATGATGCTGCAAAAGTGAGCCAAACTTTGTACAGATCCATGATTGGAAACTTGCAGTATGCTGTACATAGTAGACTAGATATTGCACTAGCTATTGGGATTGTGGCAAGATTCTCTACCAATCCTAAGGAAACACACATGATGGTTGTAAAAATAATTATGAGATACTTGAAAGGGATTGCTGACTATGGGCTATATTACAAGAAGGATAAAAAATTTGAACTAAGAGTATATACAGATGTTGATTGGGTAGGAAATGTAGATGACAGAAAGAGTACTAGTGGTGAAGTTTTCTTTCTTGGATAGAGATTAGTCTCCTGGATGAGCAAGAAACAAAATTGCATTTCCCAATCTACTACTGAAGCCGAGTATTTTTCTGCTGGAGTAAACTGTTCAAATTTGGTACGGATAAAACAATTGTTGGTAGGCATGAAAGAAGAAATCAATGAACCTGTTGTTATTTTCTATGAAAACACAAGTGCTATCAACATTTCTAAGAATCCAGTGATGCATACTAAGACCAAGCACATAGCAATCAAGTATCACTACTTGAGAGAATTGGTACAAGACAAAGAAGTCTGAATGGAATATGTGAGTACAAAGGAACAATTAGCAGACATAGTCACTAAAGCTTTAACGAAAGAAGCACATGAGTATTTGAGAAATCAATTAGGGGTCCTTCCCCTAACTGAGGCTGCCTAGTTAAGCTAGGAGCACTGCATCAAATATGCTACAGCAAAATATCTGACAAAATGATGTAGAAGATTGTCACACTTTAGGACTAGCCTAGAGTTGTGAAGAAGAGCAAAGACAAGGAATCAGTCATAAGTAAGATGAAAGATGGAGAAATAGTGAGCTACACAGATAATATCTACATCTAATGGATGTATGTTTTAGTTGCTGCTTTGGGATTTTTGTCAAAGAGGGAGATGAACTAAGATGATATAATAACACATGACACTAAAAGGAAAAGTAAGTAGATGATGAATTGAAATGAAGGATCAGGATAGAGGGAGATATGAATATTTCTGACGGTCACAAAAGTGAGGCTTATAGATTTTGAATCAAAATGAAGCTAAGGATATTAATTTTTTTTCTTCTGATGGACATATAAGTGTTTGGATTGGTTGGTAATCCATGTGTTATTCAGGTGATATCATATGGTGTTGCCATCAATGCCAAAGAGGGAGATTGTTGGAAACTGCAATTGAAGCAATTGTTGTGTTGTCATTGATGTCAAATCTTAACTGATAAGACTATTGCTACTTAGGAAAGTACTATATCTATTTGAGTGTTGCTAAGGGGATAGAAAAGGTTGGTAACAATAGCAGCTAAGGAAAGGTTGAGTTATCTTGATACTACAAAGTGTACTTGACTATGTTGTACAATGATGAGACAATGTATTGTTTATTTAGTAAGATTGAAGATTAAACTGGTAGGCTTGATTATCATGTTCAAGTCGAGTGATGTTAGTGTCGACCGAGTCAGTATATGCCGAAAAAAATTCTAGTGTCGACCGAACATCAGTTAATTGCCAAGGAAGATAGTTTAAGTCGAGGAAACATTTTTTAGTAATGACCGAGCTTTCTACATGAAGATTGAGTAGTTGATCACAGTATTGACCGAGCATCAATATTTTTATATTTGAAGAGAATTTAGATTTGGAGTCAACATTATTAAATTATTGGATTATGTAAAACATGTTGACTTTATTTATTGATTGTTTGAAAGTATTGAATGCACTGAAAAACATTTTATTGTAAATCTTTAAGAGATTTGAGATGTTTCTAGAAAAGGAGACGAAGAACATAAAGCAAGTAGATTCAATGAATCTGGCCTAACCCTAAGATCTACGAAGGAGATTGAGCAGCAAAAGATGAGTTAACCTAATTAAGGAAGTATTAAGGGAACCTAAGCATTAGGTATGTGTGTGCATGGGTGAACAGAGGATGCTGGAATATCAATAGATGTTATTGACTGTATAAGTAGAAAAGGCTAAAGGAGAAGTGTGGTGATTGCTTGAAGAAAAGTTTCAAGCAGATCAGAGATGGAGATGGAAACGTTTCAAAGTCAGTAAACTAGAATTTGTGTACGGAATTGGATTTGATATTTGCAAAGTGAGTTGTATGTTTTTCAGATCAATACTGCTGCTACTTTCTAACCATTGTAATAGTTAAAATTCTTTTAACAGAGGTTGACCTAACAGTCATATATTTAAATTCTTTAAACAAGGTTGCATTCTAATGGAATGTATTTAAGTCCTATAACAAGGCTCACTTCTAACAGAGTGATTGAAATCCTTTAACCGGGTCACACCTAACAGTGTGTATTGTAACCTTTGACAGGGTTGGCTTTTAACTGAGCTCACTTCAGAAGAGTGAAAATAATAGTAGCATGTTACAAAGTGGTTTTCCCAGATTGGGTTTCCACTATAAATCCTAGTGTCAATGCTTGTGTGAATGTTTTAGTTTAGACATTTCTGTATTTTACAAGTTAGATACAACTGGGTAGTGGACTACAATGTTATATGTTTCTATTATTGAATCAGTGATGATCGAGTTGGTTTTGGTTGTTAGATCTGATTTAAGGAAAAGTTTTTGATGTTTGTTTTATACATCTTGACCTGAGAACAAATGATTCACCCCCCCTCTCTATTGTTCTAAATCATATATACATACTAATCATAAGGCTTTACAATACTTGGGTAGTCAGAATAAGCTAAATCAGAGACATATGAAATGGGTTGAGTATTTGCAGAGTTACACATTTGTGATAAAACATAAGAGTGGAGTCACTAACTGAGTTGCTGATGCACTGAGTAGAAGAAGATCTTTGATGACTGAGATGAAAATTGAAGTTCTTGGTTTTGATGAGATGAGAGATTCTTATGAGTTTGACCCTGATTTTTCTGAGCCATGGAGAAAGTGCAGAGCACCTATTCAAGATCAACAAGACACTAAATGGGATGAATATTTTATTTAGGAAGGTATGTTGTTTAAAGGTATTTAGTTGTGTATACCGAGAGGAATGATGAGAACTAATTTGATAAAGGAGAAACATGGTAGTGGTTTGGCTGGACATTTTGGTATTGATAAAACATGGAATTTTCTTAAAGAAAAGTACCATTGGCCACAGTTGTATAAAGATGTTCAAAAATTTGTGAAAAGTTGTGGAATTTGTCAAGTTGCAAAAGGAGTAAGTTAGAATACTAGATTGTATACACCGATTGCTATTCCTGAGAAACCTTGGATTGACATTAGTATGGACTTTGTTCTTGGCTTACCAAAGACAATAAGAGGTAATGATTCAATATTTCTTATTGTGGATAGATTTTATAAGATGGCACATTTTATACCATGTAGAAAGACATCAGATGTAGTACATGTAGAAAATATTTTCTTTAAGAAAATCATCAAATTGCATGGATTACCGAGGAGTATTATCTCTGACCAAGATAGTAAGTTTGTTGGATACTTTTGGAAAACCCTTTGGAAGAAATTTGGAACTGAGTTGAAATATAGTTCAACATTTCACCCACAAACCGATGGAGAAACTGAAGTTGTGAACATAAGTTTGGGAAATCTTTTGAGATGTTTATATTGGCATTAAGCAGAATTGCCACTAGTGACAACACTTATTTGCATTCTCAGTGCAAACCGAGCAGAACAGTGCAAACCGAGCAAAATAGTGCAAATCAAGCAGAATAGTGCAAACCGAGCAGAACAGTGCAAACTGAGTAGAACAGTGCAAACTGAGCAAGACAGTGCAAATCGAGCAAGACAGTGCAAACCGAGCAAGACAGTGTAAACTGAACAAGACAGTGCAAACCGAGCAGGACAGTGTAAACTGAGTAACATTATGTCTACTGAGTCACCAGTATTTACCGAGTTCAAAACCTACTGAGTGGTTAGTATGAATCGTGCCTCCACTTCTACCGAGTGCATGACGATGCTGAGTAATGCAGTGGATGCCGAGTATCATAAAGTCACCGAGTTAGTTTGCAGGAACCATGTAACCATACTTGGGCCGACTTAGTGGCACTTATGTTTATTTGTCAAGCTGACTTTGTAATTAATTATTTAGACTTGTATATAAATAATGTTGTAAAAATGTCAAGATGCAAGAAAATGAGTATGAATGTGAAAAAGAAAGAAAGGTAGAGATAAGTGAATTACAAAGGGCTACAACAGTATAGGGAACATCAAAGACAAATTCATCACAGAAGGTGATCAGTACATCAGTGAATCTCAATCAGCAATCCAGTTGCAAACCAAGAGATCTACTGTTTCATCCTAACAGGTGAATCAGTACTAAAATCCTTTAACCAGGTAGACTTAACAGTCTTTTGTAAAATCTCTTTACCGAGTGCATACTTCATTGTATGTTTGTAAATCCTTTAACATGGTGGATTTAGCAATCCTTATTGCTCCTAGCAGGGTAGATCATCAGAAGTGATCAAATTGTAAGCCTTAACCGGCCAACTTTATTCTGTAGTACTAAAGCTTTGTGGGTTTCATCCCCACCCCAGTTTTACTTTCTTTTTGGAAGGTTTCTGGGTAACCAAATCTATGTGTCATTGTTGTGAATGCTTTTATGTTTCATGCTTTCTATATGCATAAGGAAAAAGTGAACTATATGTTAATACATCTGTAATTGTAAGAAAATTTGGAGTTACTGATTCACCCCTCCCCTCTCAGTAACTCAGTTAATTCCTAAATATTTCCAACAATTGGTATCAGAGCAGAGTTGGTTCTCAAGATAAAGCTTAACTAGCTTGAGCAAAGATCTAGGACAATGGAGGTATTCAAACTGAACAAGGTGATTGAAAATAAAAAGCTAGATCTGGAAATGGCCATAGCTAAACTTAAAGAAGCAAAAGAACATCTTTCCCAATCCCTAAGAAGAAGGAAGGAACTTGCAAATCAGATGAATGATCAGAATTACATTGAAGAAAAGA
The DNA here is from genome assembly GCA_027943335.1 of Chamaecyparis obtusa. Lineage (NCBI taxonomy): Eukaryota > Viridiplantae > Streptophyta > Pinopsida > Cupressales > Cupressaceae > Chamaecyparis > Chamaecyparis obtusa. The sequence continues at coordinate 16,414 of BSBK01003287.1, forward strand.
TTGAAGATCTTTTTCCCTCAAATAGCTCAGATGAAGCAAACAATGCTGTCAAAGAACTCCTAGAAAAGAATGGGTCTCTGCAGGAAGAAGTGAGAAAATTAAAAAGAGAACAAGAGCTACACTCAACAAGATTTTGTGAGATCTTAGAACAAAGAAACAAGTTGAAAGATGAATTAGATGGAAGGAACAATGAAGTCCAAAATAAAACCCTTCAGCTAGAAAACCTAATTGATCAGATCTCCCATACAAATGAGGAAATTCTGAATCTAAGATCAGAAATAGAAAACACAAGAGAAGAACTAAGATCTGAAAAGGAAATCAATCTAAGATTGGTGGATGACCTAAACGCCGAAAAAAAAATCAATGAAGGAATGCTGAAAAGCCAAGAAGACTTGAATCAGTTGTATGAGAGAAATCTTCATAGGCAGAAAGGAAAAGCAGGACTTGGATACAAAGGAGAAGGTGAATCTTCTAAGCAAGGTACTCAAAGAAATCAGAAACCTGCTTGTAATCATTATGGTAAAATAGAACATACTTCAAATAAATGTTGGAGCAATGAAAAAGTAGAATTCAATGGAAAATGCTACAACTGCAATCAACATGGTCAAAAAGCAAATGAATGCAGGGAAAAACCAAGATTCAGAGGTAATTGTCACAAATGCAACAAACAAGGTCACAAAGCATCCGAGTGCAGATCCAAAACATTCAATCCAGCAGAACAAATTATGAAAGCAATGTTTGGATGGGACTACAACACCTGGTGTAGATGTCATTACTATGGAGAATATGGACACATTGGCATGAACTACATAAAACATCATCTAAGGAAAAGAGATACTACTGTAAGATGCTTCAAATGCACTAAACTCGGTCACATAGCCAGAAACTGCATGAATGCTAGTGAAATTGAAGATGGAAAGAAGAATGAAGCAACTAAGGTCAGGAAATAGGTGAGACAAAAGTGGATTCCTAAATCTACTGAGAAAACTAGTCCAAGTAATGGAATGGGTGGCTCTACCAACTCAAACTAAATTTCCAAGAAAGCACTGGAACTGTATTCTCATAGACAAACTTCAAGCAGTTCCAGAACTGAATTAAAAGAAAGATCTAAATCAGCATACAAGATGCAGTAAGATCACAGGAATGTCGGTATCAGTCTTTACCGAGCAAGGTCGGTATTAGTTTTCACCAAGCAAGGTCGGTACCAGTCTTTACCGAGCGAGGTCAGAGCAATATGAATTCTCGAGTTCACCGAGTTGCGAAGTCTTTACCAAGCAATTAATTCTTAGTGGGTGACAGTCTGTTGGAATTCATACCCTAATTTGTACTGAGCATTAATGACAGAGTTGTAAACAAAAGGCAAGAAATCAAACTCATTCCTCACCGTGAACTTTAGCACTTTGAGAGCAAAAAATTTCAAGAGCAATCCAGCGATTCAAATACTTTTACGAAAAGAATTTTCTGTGAGCTACCATGGCATCATCCAGCACTTCAGTGAAGAAAGGATCAAAAATGTTAGTCCAAGGGGAATGGAGAGCACCAGATTTCAAGATCATGCCCGCAATTATAGCAGCCCTAGACCCGAACGGAGCTCAATCTCAGATTCCTCCTAAGGTACTACTTATTAACGATATTCACAATCATTTCAACTGTGCAATTCAAGAAATGGGAAACCTAGAGCTAGATATTGTGCATGAGGAATTGTGTGTGGATGGTATTCTAAAACCCAGGCACAAACATCTGGAAGATAAGGGATTAATTCACATTGCACATTTACCTTGAAACTTTCAGGAGAAATGGGTTAGATACATTCTCAGTCGTATACATGATGGCAAGATTTGGCTTGAGCAACCCATAGAGATCACCAAGAAGATGATTCATCAAATCACCGGTCTTCCCATGTTGAACAAAGCAAAAAATACCAAAACCCTAGGTCGGTCAGAACTAGAGAAGAAAACCCTAGCCGAGTGGGATGGTAGAGGCATGAAAGTTAGCAGCATTACCGATGCTGAACTAAAGTTTGGTACACACATAATTGCCCATAAAATATACAGTTCAAGTCAACAGAATAGGGTCTCCTGTGAAGCTATTGACCTAGCATACAAAGTGGTCAAGAATAACTTATCATTTGACCTTGCAGATTTATTGTTAAAACAGTTTAACAAGAACATGGAAAGCATTCAAACTTCCAAAAACAATCCATGTAAGTTTGGATCTCTACTGGTCTATTTATTCTTCTATGTTCAGAAATTCTTCCCTTCCAAAGGAAAAGTTGTATGGAGAAAAGATGTGCCAGTCCTTTATGAGATAAATGAATACATCTCAGAAATGAGTAAAAATTTTGAAAGCATCATGGATAGTTATTTTGAGTCTTTCAAAGAGAAAATGAATGACAGATTCTGGATTCCACAGAAGTTGGTGGAAGATTATAAGGATGACATTTGTTTCATGGTAGACTGTGACAATGTATATATTCAAGCAGCTAAACTGAGGATTGTATATGTAAAACCTCTTCCTTATGAGGTAAATATTGATGAAACCAAGAATATCATTGAAGCCCTTCTTAATCAGCCTGTTAATCCCAAAGCTCCATATTTTGGAACATATGATGAAGCAAAGGTGAGAATTGAATTAAGCATAAAGCTTCCACAGGCGGTAAAAAAAGGAAAGAAGAGGATAGCCAAAATGCAAATGCTAACCAAGGACAAAGGAGAAAATGATGAAGAAGAAGAGGAAAAGGATGAGAAAATAGAGGAACCAGAACCTGCAAAGAAGAAAGGAATGGTATTCATCACTAAGGCACCTAAGCCTCCCACTACTGTATTTACAAGGAGAAGAGCAAGAGGTAAGGCAGACAAGGCAGACAAGGCAGACAAAGATATAGTATTCAAAAGGCCTCCTCTAAACTTTCAAGAGAGGATCAAACTTTTTAGAGAAGGATCAGGATCTGGAGTAAGTAACATAAAATCTTTTAAATATGAAACCAGATAAAAAATAGAACAGAAGAAAATAGAAGATGCTGTTATTGAAAAGATGGGACAGTGGAAATACTCTCCTAATGAATTAGCCCCACAGGTTCCAGCAGTCTTATTAGATCCAATAAAAATGAGATGGAGCAATGCAAAGCAAACTGTAATAGACATATTTGATCAAACCCTGAGACAGTTAATGCCGAGCTTGAAAAATGATGAAATAAAGAAGGCAAATTAAAAGAAAATGAAAATAAGATGACACTAAAGTTCAATACTTGTTTGATTCTGATCAACAATATTGAATCGATTGTGAAGGCTGCAAATGCCACATGGAAGAACATATACCATCTTCACCAACCAAGTATTGAAATAGTAATAATAAAAGATATTGAAGATGACAGTGATGAACAAGAAGAAGCCACTGAGGTAGATGATACTGTGAGGATAGCAGTAGAAGTCATTGCATCACTTCCTACCTCTCCAGTAAAAGTTTCTACATCTAGCCCAGAGACACCTTCAAGCATGGTTGTGACAACTTCAACTTTTTTCCAATCACCTATAGCAACAACAGAAGCAACCACCATTTCTTCTACCGAGTTGTAGTCTCCCACTTCATCAAGTTTTCCAGTAGTAAGTATTCCAGTTTTTGATTCTACAAGTATAAATACTTTAAGTTCTCCAGTAGACAGTGTGCCAGTCTCTATAGCCAGTCCTACTATGTCTACTGTCACTACTACTAAGGCATTAAGTACAGATAAGCCTAAGGCTCAACCGAGTATAAAATTTTTGGGTAAGAATATAGTAGAGGATATAGACCTAGATGAAGAAATAGAGATTCCAACATTAGATTTTGCAAATCTATCAGCAGACCAAATGCAAAATATAGGTGAAATCCTCCAAAGGAAAGCAAAGCAAAAGAAGCTTAAAGAGGAGAGAGACAAGGAATATCAAATCATTAAGGATGCTAAAGACATTTTGTCTGATGCATTAGGTATTAAAGTAGACTCCTCTCAACATGTTTTGCTACAATTAGCAGAAGCAGTAAATAAATACAATGAAGATTCATCTGGGATAGAAAAGTTAGTTGAAAGAGCTGAGAAGAGATTCAACAATAAAGTGCTTGAGCACATTGCTCAGCACATAGCTATTAATCAAGTTGAATTGTCTTTAGTTTTGTCAAACATTGAATCTACCTATTCGAATGTCACCTCTCTTTTGGCCAGACTGTGCAATATTGCCGAGTTCACAAAGGATGTCAAGGATAAAATGAATAAAATGGATGAGGATATGAAGATTAGCATATAGAAGCTGCAACTTGAACCAAGTTCAAGCTCTGCTCATCACATGAAAATCTCATACCTATCAAATATGCAGTCAGATCTACTGAAAGAAGACACAAGGATCCGGTCCACACTGCTAGACATCCATAACATGATCCTTCCCATCATGAATACAATGTATAAGCACATTGAACATTCCAAAACATTGATTCATTACAATCAGTTCTCTATAGCAGATCACATGATTGAACTCTCTGTAGAAGTCCAAATTGCAATCCAAACATGCAAGATTCTGCAAGAAAATTGGGACAGAACCCTGGCACTAATAATGAAGGTACATTCTGATTTTCTATCAAATTTTGGATTCTCTCTGTAAATCACTTGTATATACACCTTTGGCATTATCATCAAAAAGGGGGAGATATGTATAGAAGGAGATATGTATAGAAGAAGATTTGAATAGAAGAAAAAGTTAGCACATTGAAAGGGGGAGATAATGTATAAAGCCCTATGACAAAGACAAATTTTAAAAAAAAAAAATCAAAAAAAAATCTCAGCATGATTCATGTATATAAGTTTTGGGCAATAAGTGTTTTTGTCACTAATGCCAAAGGGGGAGATTGTTGGCATTAAGCAGAATTGCCACTAGTGACAACACTTATTTGCATTCTGAGTGCGAACTGAGGAGAACAGTGCAAACCAAGCAGAACAGTGCAAACTGAGCAGAATAGTGCAAACCGAGCAGAATAGTGCAAACCGAGCAAGACAGTGCAAACCAAGCAAGATAGTGCAAACCGAGCAAGACAGTGCAAACCAAACAAGACAGTGCAAACTGAGTAGGACAGTGTAAACTGAGTAACATTATGTCTACCGAGTCACCAGTATTTACCGAGTTCAAAACCTACTGAGTGGTTAGTATGAACCATGCCTCCACTTCTACCGAGTGCATGACGATGCCGAGTAATGCAGTGGACACCGAGTATCAGAAAGTCACCGAGTTAGTTTGCAGGAACCATGTAACCATACTTGGGCCGACTTAGTGGCACTTATGTTTATTTGTCAAGCTGACTTTGTAATTAATTGTTTAGACTTGTATATAAACAATGTTGTAAAAATGTCAAGATGCAAGAAAATGAGTATGAATGTGAAAAAGAAAGAAAGGCAGAGATAAGCGAATTACAAAGGGCTACAGCAGTATAGGGAACAACAAAGACAAATTCATCATAGAAGGTGATTAGTACATCAGTGAATCTCAATCAGCAATCTAGTTGCAAAGCAAGAGATCTACGGTTTCATCCTAACAGGTGAATCAGTACTAAAATCCTTTAACCAGGTAGACTTAACAGTCTTTTGTAAAATCTCTTTACCGAGTGCATACTTCATTGTATGTTTGTAAATCCTTTAACATGGTGGATTTAGCAATCCTTATTGCTCCTAGTAGGGCAGATCATCAGAAGTGATCAAATTGTAAGCCTTAACTAGCCAACTTTATTCTGCAGTACTAAAGCTTTGTGGGTTTCATCCCCACCCCAGTTTTACTTTCTTTTTGGAAGGTTTCTGGGTAACCAAATCTATGTGTCATTGTTGTGAATGCTTTTAAGTTTCATGCTTTCTATATGCATAAGGAAAAAGTGAACTATATGTTAATACATCTGTAATTGTAAGAAAATTTGGAGTTACTAATTCACCCCTCCCCTCTCAGTAACTCGGTTAATTCCTGAATATTTCCAACAATTTAGTTGGAGACACACTGAGTAATTGGGATTCTGTGTTGGCACAAGAAGAGTTTGCATACAATAATTCAATGAATAGGAGTACTGGAAAGACACCATTTGAGATTGTGAATGGCACACAACTGAGAGGAATATCTGATTTGAGAGACATTGCTGATGAGAATAAGAAAAGTGCTGGAGTACATGAAGACATTACATGAATATGTGAAGCTGAAGCTATAAGACAGTAACCAGAAGTACAAAGACAGAGATGTAGATCAAGGAGACATAAATTTTTTTATGTTGGTGATGAAGTGATGGTTCATTTGAAGAAAGGTTGATTTCCTATTGGAACATATGGGAAGATGAAGATGAAGAAGTTTGTACCTTGCAAGATTTTGAGGAAATTTGACAGTGGAAATGCATATGAGATTGAGTTACTTGATGAGATGGACATATCACCTATTTTCAACCTTGCTGATTTATATGAGTATCATGAACCTGATGAAGAAATAATAGTACTGACAGAATATCCTAAGAAGAAGAATGATGAAGTTGAATAGATTTTGAAGGAAAGAGTTGGCAAGAGTACAAGATGAAAACAATATATGGAATATCTGGTTAAGTGGAAGAATAGACCGATGGAAGACAGTTCATGGATTTCATAGTCTGAGTTGGATGTAGCTTGGACCAAACCTACCAAATGATTTGGAGACTCATTTTAAAATAACCCTAGGTGTCTGATGTAGGAGCATCTCGTGTCCTTGGCAATCTTGTGTCACCAAAAATAATTTGGAGTTTGTCTGTGTTGCTTGGTTTCTACTTTGACCGAGTTGGTTGGTTTCCTTTGGTTACTGAGTGTGGTTGGTTATCTCTTGGGTGGTCGGTTATTTCACTGGCACTTGACATTGCCTATCTACTACTTGGTTATCGTGCTTACCAATGGGTTTAGTTTTAGTTTCTATTATGGTCGACTTGTGCATTTATTTTGGATCATGGATTTAATGATTGGAATCCATCATTGGGAAGTGTGTGGTTCCAGATCTGACCGTTCCTTCCATTAATTGTGGATCTGAAGGCCAACTTAGTTTGGTAGCTTCTGGTATAAATGTAGTTGTTGGTTTAGAGTTTAGGAGTCAATTTTTGGGATAGAAGATAGTAGACATTAGATTGGAGATTTGCGATAGAACCTCGCATGTTTGAGGACTTCTGTGATTCATTGTAATATTTGGCCCTAACCAGGAAGGCCTTACATCCTAACATGTATGGTTCTATTTGATGATAATATATGAAAGATCTGACATTCTCTCTCTCACTATTTTTGTTTGTTGCTTCCGCATGTGTTGGGTAGGCTTGGATCATTAGGGTGTGCCATTGTTTGGCCCCTCTTGCTCCCTGTCGTGCATCACAAATCAAGGGAAATATCACAGAAACATATAGAGAACATAGAAGGGATCTACCTACCATGGGGTCAGTATGATCATAAGATAATATATATATGATATTATTGCAAATGAATTGACATCATTCCCTAAAGAAAGTAGAACTACGATCACAAAGGAGGAAAGATCAAATAAGATATATGAAGGAGAATCTTTTCAAACCATGACATGGAGACCAAAAATAATTAGTGCTACCACATCTCTAATCCAAGTAGACTGCACAAGGAAACATTTACGAACAATAGCACCATTACAACATAACATTGAGAAACACATAGAAGAATAGAGATACATAAAGAGGATTTTGAACAATCGTTTCAATTCCTTCATCACCTTGTACCAACTGAGTAACAATGATTGTATAAAAGAATCTAACAATATTTAGCAAACACATTACGGGAGAAACATAGTACAACAGACAAACACACAACAAAGCTATCATGAAGGACAAGTCGATCAAGCATGCCGCCTACTCTCCCCATCTTGTTGTATATCATTTAGGGAAGGTGGGTAACTCACAAGAGGGACTATATCCAACACAGTAGGAATGATATCCAGTTCCAAAAAAAGATCCTCTTGAGAATCACAATGTTTGACACTAGGTGTAAGAGTTAATTGTGATGAAAGCATATTAGGTAAATCAATGTCAATGTCAATAGTCTCATATTCATCATTAACATCATCAGTATCATCAAGAGTATCTTCTTCATCTAAATTAATCAAAATAGGATCTTAGATATGAATAGAATCATCATAATCATGCATCTTAACATCATTATTAGTAACAAATTCTTCTAACATATCATGCATATATTTATCCAAAGAAGATAGAGATCTTTGAAGAACAAAATTATGAGCTTTAGCATGAGCACGATGCTTCTTATGACATTCATTGGTAGATTGATTACATTTTGATTTATTTGAAATAGGTTGAGAACTAGGAGGAACAACCATAGGATCCTTCACAGGTTCTTTAGGAAGATCATTAGGATTATCAGCAATAGGAGGAACAATCACAAGATCTTTCATAGGTTCTTTAGGAAGAGTGATAGAAGGAACTTGATTAATAGAGCTAGAAGCCATAGTTAAAGGAGGTATATAAGGTGTAGGCAAAAGACCATGATTAAGATCCATAGGAGGTATGATTAATTCTATAATCTTATGATGTTTATAAGCTTGATATGAATGAAAAAGATTATCAGGTCGAGAAGGACATGAATTAGGTAATGAAGGCCAAAAGAAATCAAGAGCAACACAATCTCTAGGACTAGAAGGTTGATATAAACTATGATTAACTGTCTTCACTTCTTCATCATGAATGAATTTAAGACACTTATGGATAGGTGAAGCAACAACATGCATGGCATTCAGCCAAGGCAAACCTAGCTTAACTTGAAATTGATCAGAAGTAGGAACACCAACAAAGGTAGTGTTCACAATTTTTCCATAGAGTTCAATCGGTAAAGTAATACAACCAAATGATGGATAAAGAAAACCATTGCAAGTTTGAATCCACACATCTAATGTATCATAATAATTGCATTGTAAGCTTTTCATAAAAATATTTTCTTCAGTTATAACATTGAATAAGGATGTAGGATCAACAAGACAACCACGAGTAGGTTTCTGAGAAATCCTAGCATAAATGTAAAGGGGACCATCAGGAGCTTTAATAGTCTCAGAGTCATCAAAGGTAATCAAAAGTTCCTGAGGTCTTTTATTCTTAGGTTGTTGTTGAGGTTTAGTTTGAGTTTTCAATTTAGGCTTAGGTTTTGGTCAAGGTTGAGATTGAACTTGAGGTTGAGGTTGAGGTTGAGGTTGAGGTTGAGGTGGAGATATAGATTGACCAAGATGCTCCACTTGATTAACAACATGATTGAGATCATCGATCTTTGAATCATACATAATTTCCATAGCAGATGGCTGAGCAATGGTATTAGTATCATGCGTACGTAAAGGATTCGTATAGATTTGAAGGTTTTGATTAGGAGAAACAAATTTGTTTCCACTACCATCAAGATTATCACCAGATAAGGCATTGGAGTCAATTAAGTCTTGAACCTTATGTTTTAAAGAATAAGACTTCTCAGTATCATGACCATTGTAACGATGATATTGAAAAAAAAACATTTTGATCAAAAGATTTAGATGCAATCGTAGAAGGTAAAAGATGTCGAATAGGAGGTAAAGTAATCATATTAGCAGTTAAAAACCCATTCATAATAGCATGTAAAGATTCAGAAATAGGAGTAAATGTATGATTTAATAAAAAAGCAGTGGATGCAAAAGTTGCATTGTGAGATGCAACAACAACTTGATCAGAAACTTCATTCGCTTGTTTGTTTATCTTGACATAGTTGTTGAATTTTTGAAATTTATTTGGATTAGGAGCAGCATCAATCTTATTAACTGGAACAGGAGCCATTGGAGTGTTGCTCTCAAATTGACTCACTTGTAATTGATAATGATGAAGTGCTGCACAAAGTTGTTGAAAAGAGGTAAATTCAGTAAGCAGAATCTTATCTCTAATATACTTTTACAAATTTGAAATAAACATACGTTGAATATCAATATCAGGAACAGGATAGGAAATCTGAGCATGCAAATGCTTAAATCTACCAATAAATTCAGTTAATTTTTCCTTAGCACTTTGTTTACAATGCATCAAATCAGTCAAAGATACTTGCGGGCTAATGTTATTTTGAAATTGTTGAATAAAGGCATTAGCAAGTTTTGGAAAGGAATAAATAGAATAAGGAGGCAAGGAACAATACCATTGTAAGGCCTTATCACAGGAGGTTCTAGCAAATAGTTTGGCTAAAATCCTATGGTCATGAGCATAATCCCTACAAAAGATTTGGAATGTTTTAACATGATGAACAAGATCTCCTTTTCCATTATAATTCTCAAGATGAGGCATATCAACTTGCTGAGGAATAGGAGTATGAATAATATCCAAGGAAAAAGGACTTCCCATGTCACATGTAGGAATACTAAACTTTTTTTGAGTTAAGGAAGTAAGTTGTTGTTGTAAGGATTACATAGTTTGAGCCAAACTGGTGATTGTTGAATCATTAGATGAAATAGGAGGAATAGAAACATTAGACACACTAGGTAAGGTGTAAGAAGTTGCAGTAATAGAAGACACAACTAGAGGAACACTAGGAACTACAATTGGAAGCAGATTGGAATAAGTAAAAGGAATATTATGATATGAAGGTTGTGATGTAGGAAGGGACACAAGAGGACCACTCATAAGAATAGAGGGAACTGTCACAGCCACCAAAGAAGGAGTATAGGTAGGAATACTAGGTAAAGGATTAGAAGAAGGTTCAACACTAGTGATAGGAGGAATCAACCCTAAATCTTGAGCTTCTTGAGCTAAAGGTTTAACATTTGAATGCACAAGGTGAGTAATACCACGCAAGAGGTTAACACCTTGATCACTATCATGAAGAACTTTCTTAAGAGACTCTATAGCTTAAATATAATCTTGATTATGGTTCTCTTGAATAAGCCAATTACCCATTTTATCAAGTTCAATTGAAATTTTTTGGACTTGTTCAGGAGGAACTCTTAAAGCATTATCCTCATCATGAGATGAGTGAGAAGAGTTTTTCTCCATAGTAGGATTGAAATCATGAAGAATCAAATTATCATCCGGGATCCTAGAGAAAGGAGAGGAAGATTCAAGATCAAAGGCACCCATGAGTCTATGACTTCTTCTAACCGAACTGGTATAAGTAGGACTAGTAGTAGTAAAGCTCATAAACCAATGTAATACAAATGAACTAAACTAAGAACACATAAAGCATGAATATTTTTGTATTTTTGAAATCTAATTAGCATGCAAGATCCAACACAAAAGAGAAATCTAATACTAACAAGATAAAAGGAAATCTAACACCATAAAACACAATAGGGCATCCAATTCCACAAAAGAAAGGAGAGTAAGTAGGTCAGGCTCACCAAAATGAATAGAGGTAAAAATGGAATCACCTCTATTGAATGTATGTATGGGGGAAATATGAGATCCACTTCTAAATCCAAATTCCCAAGGGAGAGATCCAATTTGATCAACCAAAAGGTTAATGCACAATCGAATCAATCTATGAAGACTATGAAAAAGGAAGAAAACCTTATATTTCCCTATGAAGGAATTGTACTTGAAATCTAAAATAATTGAAAGGCAAATACTAACCTCAAAATAGGGAAAATTTGGAAAATGTCAATTTCTGATGTCTGTGTGTACTTTTGGGCAATTCTACAACTTGTCTCGGACTAGAAATGCTGAGACGAAGAAAACCCAAAAATCTTTTATCTTTTTGATAGCAGGTAGTCTTTGACCCTCATAAAAGGTCAAACACTACATTCTTATTCTGAAGGTCGACTTTGATTTTGTTCACAGATCTCGGAAGTTCACCGAAAAGAGTATCCATATCCAATCTTAGATCTAAAGTTCTGCATGTGCACCTGCAAGAAAAAGGGGGTTTTGTTGTTTGTATGGGGGGTTTGCCTTGGTCAAACCCCAGTTTAGGAATTAACCTTGAAATTGAATTGAATTGTAATATGCATAAACAAAGAAAATGAAACAATTCACCTTGCTTATGTTGAAGTCCTTGTGGAGGATTCAAATCCTGAAATCCACAAGTAGGGATGCTCCAATGGATGTAGAATGAATGTAGGATGTCTCAAATCAATGGAATTTTATCTTTAACACCAATCTTGAATAGATCTTTGCATATGAGGAGGCTTGGATGAATGTAGAAGGATAGATCTTCAAGGGGACTCCAAAGAGATTGAATCCTTCAATGGCTAACAATGGATCTCCTTGATGGATGAATGCTTGAACACTTGAATGCTTGAATGCTTGCTTGAATTCTTGAATTCACTTGCTTGCACTTGAGAGCTTTCTCATGAAATTTCTTGAAATGAGATGAAAACTTGATTGAGAGATTGATCAAAATGAGAGAGGAAGGTCTCCTTTTATAGTGAACTAGGGCACAAACCTCTAGAGAAGGCCGACATTGGGGAATTAAATCCCAATTAACCTAAAAACCTAGAAATGGACCCATATTAAATGTAATTTAAGAATTTACCATTTTGAAACTTGAAATGGCCGACCTGGAGGTGGGAAAAATAATCTTTCCAAAACCCGATACCCAGAAATCAGAAAAACTTGAAATTTGAACTGGGGGTCAAGGATGAGGTCAACTCTGCCCTAGGTCAGAGTCAAGGTCAACCCTGACCTAGGTCAAAGTCAAGGTCAACTTTGACCTTGAGGTAAAAAATCTCAAGACCCCAGCATAGAATGCCAGGAAATGTAGATAGGAAGTGGAAAATAAGTACAAAGGGAAGCATAATAGGGTAAAAAGACAAATACATGCAAAGACCCAATCAAGGTGCTTAACATGACCCCAGATCACTTACTCGAAGGGCTAAAATCTCTTATCATGGAAGTGCTTCCATATTAAGATGATACAGTTATATATTTATTGATATATTTGTCTGTTTCCTTTATTTTGTGTTTTGGCTCAATTATTTGTGCTTTTATTGGCTTTTATTTTTGTTGTTTCTTATTTGCTTTTACTTATTTGCTCCTAATTGTGTACTTATTATTTTTAGTAGGTTTTTTGGTTCCCCTACCTTGAGGCTTTTAATTTTTTCCCTTCTCTCTTTTGATGTGTTAACTTTTTGTGTTTTCTTTTTTCTTCTCTGCTTAGGTTTTTATGCCATTTTCTCTTCTTATACCTCTTGAGATAGGCTTTGTCTACATCTTTTGATTCTACAATTCTTGCACTCCCTTTTCTTGATGATGGATCATGGAGTGTGATCCAAAACATTGATGCTAAAAATACACACACAATCTAATCCATAAACGCACATACTATTTAGAAATCGATTGTGGAAATCTGATATTATTAAGAAAGAGGAAAAGCAAAGAAAAAATCAAGGTATGGAATAAGATGGTGAATAAATTGAAAGGAAAATTTTTACCTTGTGATTATTAGATTAACCTAGTTAGGCGAATGCAAAGTTTGAGGCAGTAAGATAGCTCTGTAAAAGAATATATTGAGGAATTCTATAGATTAGATATCAGATTTGGACATGATGAAGATGATGTGGAAAGAATTTCTAGATACCTGAATGGATTGAGAGTTTCTATCCAAGAAGAAATCAGTTTGGTGAAATTGGAGAACATTGAAGAGGCTTATCAATTTGCATTGAAAGCTGAGGAGAAATTGAACAAGAGACATGAGAAAAGACAAAGAGGTAGAGGTGGTAGATTTCCTAGAGGAAGAGGTAGATCTTATGGTGAAAATAGTAGATCTGAACCTGAAAAGAGAAATCTAGATAAAGGAAAGACTGAGTGGAAAGGTGAAAGTTCATTTGGAGGTAGAGGCAGTAACTACCGAGGTTGTTATAACAGAGGTGGTTTCCAAGGAACTTGTTAAAATTGTGGAGAAGGACATAGATCATTTGAGTGTACACATGCAAGTAAGAAGGTCGGTAATAGTAGAAATGATTTGGTGTAAGAAGAGTCACCGAATGAACCTGAGAAGGAAAAGAACTTGATGGTAAGGAGAGCACTTTGGAGTGAAAGTAATAAGGAAGATCCGGTAAGGAAAATTTTGTTCAAGACTATATGTAGAGTTTCTGATGAAGTTTGGAAGGTAATCATTGACAGTGGTAGCTTGTGGAATCTGGCATCTAAGGAAATGGTTACAAAGTTGTAGTTGAAAAGGTTGGAACATCCGAAGCCCTATCAAATTTCATGGATCAAAGATGAGCATACACTCTTGGTAAGTGAACAATGTTATGTGAATTTGAAAATTGGAAAGTACTATGATAAGGTGTTATGTGATATCATGCCTATGTATTGTTGTCATCTTTTGTTGGGTAGACATTGGCAATATGATAGACATGTTATATATGATGGGAGATTGAATAGATATACTATTTGGGCTAATGGAAGAAGACAAATCTTGTTACCTTTGATTGAAGAACCTGTTAGTAATGTTCGCACATCTATGAAAGTTTTCTTTATGGAAGGAAGAAAGTTTGTTAAGGATATGAAGAAGAATGATGTATGTTTTGTTGTGATTTCTAAAAGACTGAGTAAGAAAATAGAGGATAGTGTCCCTGAGAAGATTGATAAGTTACTCACTAAGTACAGTGAAATTGTTTTTGATAACATACTTGATGGTTTTCCACCAAAGAGAAGCATTGATCATTGCATGGATCTAATCCTTGGAGCTAGTTTTCCAAATAAGGCACCACATCGGTTGACACCTACCGAGAATCAAGAATTGAATCGAAAGATTCAAGAATTTTTGCAAAAAGGTTTGATTAGGAAGAGTTTAATTCCTTGTACAGTACCTATTGTATTGGCACCTAAGAAGAATGATGAATGTGTACTGATTCCTAACCAATCAACAAGATAACAGTGAAATATAGGTTTCCTATACCGAGAATAGATGATATAATGGATAGTTTGAATGGAGAAAAGTATTTTATGAAAATTGATTTGAAAAGTGGGTATCACTAGATCAGAATCAGAGAAGGTGATGAGTGGAAGACTACTTTTAAGATAAAAGAAGGTTTGTATGAGTGGTTGGTTATGCCTTTTGGTTTAATTAATACATTGAGTACTTTTATGAGGTTGATGAATGAAGTTTTAAAGAATTTCTTGCGTAAGTTTGTGATTGTATACCTAGATGATATTCTGATATTCAGTAAGACCAGAGAAGAACATTTGTTTCCTATTAAACAAGTATTGCAGAGGTTGAAAAAAGAAAAGTTTCTGATAAACCTGAAAAAAGTGTTCATTCATGAAAGAGGAGATTGTGTATTTGGGATTTGTAATTTCAGCTGATGGTTTGAAGATAGATCTGGAAAAGGTTGAAGCTATTTTGAATTCATGGCCTACACCTGAGAGTGCTAGTGAGGTAAGATCATTTCATGGTTTGGCAAGTTTTTACTGAAAGTTCATTAGGAATTTTGGTTCAATTTATAAAGCTATGACTAAGACAATGAGAGGAGATAAAAGATAATTCAAGTGGACACGTGGAGATGATAAAAGTTTTGAGACTTTGAAGTAGAAGGTTGTTGAATTGCTTGTTTTGGCATTGCCTGATTTCAATAAGGTATTTCAAGTGGAATGTGATTCAAGTGGAAGTGCAATAGGAGTTGTGTTTTGTCAAGAAGGTAAACCTGTTGCTTTCTTTAGTGAAAAGTTGAATGATTCAAAAAGGAAATACTCTGTGTATGATCAATAATTCTATGCTATTATTCAAGCACAAAAGAAATGGAGACATTATTTGATACCGAGTGAACTTGTGTTGTATACCAATCATAAAGCTTTAAAATATTTGGGTAGTCTGAATAAGTTGAATTAGAGACATATGAAATGGGTTGAGTATTTGTAGAGTTATACATTTGTGATAAAGCATAAGAGTGGAGTCACTAACTGAGTGCTGATGCTTTGAGTAGAAGGAGATCTTTGATGACCGAGATGAAAATCAAAGTTATTGGATTTGATGACATGAGAGATTTGTTGGAAAAATGGTCAGTGCTCCCCTCTGGATTTGTGTCATGGATTAAACACCTCCTTTGTCTTCTATAAGTCTAGTGGTTGTATCAGGCATTAACAGGTTGATCTTTTGGTGCAACGACAACCACTACTTGTAACAAGTGGTATCAGAGCTTGGTCATAGGTTCAAATCCCCTCAGGTAATGCTGAGGGGGAGATTGTTGGAAAAGTGGTCAGTGCTCCCCTTGGGATTCATGACATGGCTTAACCACCTCTTGTGTCTTCTATAAGTCTAGTGGTTGTATCGAGCATTAACAGGTTGATCTTTGGGTGGAATGACAACCACTATTTGTAACAAGATTCTTATAAATTTGATCCTAATTTTTCTGAGCCGTGGAGAAAGTGCAGAGCTCCTAGTCAAGATCAACCAAGTACTAAATGGGAAGAATATTTCATTCAAGAAGGTATGTTATTTAAAGGTATTCAATTGTGTATACCGAGAGGACCAATGAGAACTAATCTAATAAAGGAGAAACATAGTAGTGGTTTGGCCGAACACTTTGGTGTTGATAAGACATTGAATTTGCTTAAGGAGAAATGCTTTTGGCCACATTTGTATAAAGATGTTTAGAAATTTGTGAAAAGTTGTGGAATTTGTCAAGTTGAAAAAGGAGTAAGTCAAAATAATGGATTGTATAAACCAATTTCTATTCCTAAGAAACCTTGCATTTATATCAGTATGGATTTTGTTCTTGGCTTACCGAAGATAGTAAGAGGTAATGATTCTATATTTTTTGTTGTGGATAGATTTTCTTAAATGGAAAATTTTATACCTTGTAGAAAGACATCAGATGTAGTACATATAGTAGACCTTTTCTTTAAGGAAACTGTCAGATTGCATGGATTACTAAGGAGTATTATCTCTTACCGAGACAGTAAATTTGTTGGATACTTTTGGAAGACCATTTGGAGAAAGTTTGGCACCGAGTTGAAATATATTTCTACATTTCACCCATAAACCGATGGACAGACAGAAGTTGTGAACAAAAGTTTGGGAAATCTTTTGAGATGTTTAGTTGGAGACACACCGAGTAATTGGGATTCTATGTTGGCATAAGAAGAGTTTGCATACAATAATTCAGTGAATAGGAGTACTGGAGAAAAACCTTTTGAGATTTTAAATGGCATACAACAAAGAGGTATATCAGATTTGAGAGATATTGCTGATGAAAGAAAGAGAAGTGCTAAAGGAGTAAAGTTTGTTGAGTACATCAAGACATTTCATGAAGATGTGAAATATAAGCTGGAGAAAAGTAATTTGAAATACAAAGACAGAGCTGATAGATCAACAATACATAAGACTTTTGTAGCCAGTGATGAAGTAATGGTTCATTTGAAGAAAGGAAGATTTCCTGTTGGAACATATGGGAAGCTGAAAATGAAGAAGTTTGGACCTTGCAAGATTTTGAGAAAAATTGATAGTGGAAATGCTTATGAGATAGAGTTACCTGATGACAAGTATATATCACCTATTTTCAACATTGTTGATTTGTTTGAGTATCATGAGTTAGTTGAAGAAATGATAATATCGAATGATTATCCTAAGAAACCAATAGAAGAATTTAAGCAGATTTTGGAGAAAATAATTAGTAGCAGTATAGGAGGAAAATAGTATATGGAATATCTAGTAAAGTGGAAGAATAAAATGATTGAAGACAGTTCATGGATTTCACAATCTAAGTTAGATTTATCTTAGATCGTAACTATTTCATGATTCATAGATTTATTTTCAAATAACCCCAGGTATTTGATGTAGGAGCATCTCAGGTCCTTGGCAATCCCATGTCACCAAAAAAATATTTGTGTTTTCTTGTGTGGCTCAGTTCCTTCTTTGACCAAGTTTGTTCAGTGTTGCTTGGTTTCCTTTGTTTACCAGGGTTGGTCGGTTATCTCTCTAGCGCTTGGTGAATTTCCCTGGCGCTCGATGATGCTTGTTTGGTGCTCAGTTATCCTTTCTTACTGAGTTGTTTGTTTTAGTTTCCTGTTGAGGTTGACTCTTGCAATTAATTTTGGTCATGGATTTAATGATGGTATCTATAATTGGAAAGCATGTGGACCTATATCTGTTCATTCCTTCTGTTGATGGTGGATCTAAAGGCTGACTTGTTTGGTAGCCTCTTGTATATAATGTAATATTTGTTTGTAGTTTTAGGACATCAATTAGGACATCAGAGATAGAAACTAGGAGATAGAAGATTGTTTTAGATCCTCACATGTTGGAGGACTTCTATACTTGATTGTAATATCTGGCCTAAACTGGGAAGGCCTTAAGCCCGACATGTATGAATCAATTGAAGTTAATATATGAATGATATCTGCATTCTCTCTCTCACTTGTGTGTTTTTTTCTTTCACATGTGATCTTTGCAAGGTGGATCTGGTTAAGGTGTTCCTTTGGCCCCTCTCCATGTCCTCCCTTGCATCATAGATGTAGAGTTTCTGATGAAGTATGGAAGGTAATCATCGATAGTGGAAGCTCGGAGAATTTGGCATTTGACGAAATGGTTACAAAGTTGCAGTTGGAAAGGTTGAAACACCCAAAGCCCTATCAAATTTCATGGATCAAGGATGAGCATATACTCTTGGTAAGTGAATAATGTTATATAAATTTGAAAATTGCAAAGTACTATGATAAGGTGTTATGTGATATCATGCCTATGGATTGTTGTCATATTTTGTTGGGTACACCTTGGCAATATGATAAACATGCTATATATGATGGAAGATTGCATAAATATACTATTTGGGCTGATGGGAGAAAATAAATCTTGTTACCTTTGATTGAAGAAACTATTAGTAGTAGTTGTACATATTTGAAAGTTTTTTTGATGGAAGGATGAAAGTTTGTTAAGGATCTGAAGAAGAATGATGTATGGTTTGATGTGATTCCTAACAAACCGAGTGAGAAAATAGTGGATAGCATACCTAAAGAGATTGATTAGATACTCACCGAGTATAGAGAGATTATTTTTGATAATGTACCTGATGGTTTCCCACTAAAGATAAGCATTGATCATTGCATGGATCTTATCCCTGGAGCTAGTTTACCGAATAAGGCACCACATTGGTTGACACCTATCGAGAATTAGGAATTGAACTAACAGATCCAAGAATTGTTGCATAAAGGTTTGATTTAAGAAAGTTTGAGTCCTTGTGCCATACCAGCTATATTGGCACCTACGAAGAATGGAGAATGGTGAATGTGTACTGATTCTAGAGAAATCAACAAGATAATAGTGAAATATAGATTTCCTATACCGAGAATGGATGACATAATCGATAGTTTGACTGGAGCAAAGTATTTTACCAAAATTGATTTGAAAAGTGGATATCATCAGATTAGAATTAGATAAGGTGATGAGTGGAAGACTAATTTTAAAACAAGAGAAGGTTTTTATGAGTGGTTGGTTATGCCTTTTGGTTTAACTAATGCACCGAGTACTTTTATGAGATTGATAAATGAGGTTTTGAAGAAATTTTTGGGTAAATTTATGATTGTATACCTGGATGATATTCTAATATTCAATAAGACTAAAGAAGAGAATTTGTTTCATGTTGAACACGTATTGCAAAGATTGAAAGAAGAAAAGTTGTTGATTAACCTGAAAAAGAGTTCTTTCGTGAAAGAGGAAATTGTGCATTTGGGATTTGTGATTTCAGCCGATGGTTTGAAAATGGATCTTGAAAAGGTTGAAGCTATTTTGAATTGGCCTACACTTGAAAATGCTAGTGAGGTAAGATCATTTCATGGTTCAACAAGTTTTTACCAAAATTTCATTAGGAGTTTCAGTTTAATTTGTATTGCTATGAATGAGACTATGAGAGGAGATAAAAGATAATTTAAGTGAACACATGGAGTTGACAAAATTTTTTAGACTCTGAAGTAGAAGGTTGCTGAATTGCCCATGTTAGCATTTCTGGATTTCAATAAGGTATTTCAAGTTGAATGTGATGCAAGTGGTAGTGCAATAGGAGCTGTGTTGAGTCAAGAAGGTAAACCTGTTGCTTTCTTTAGTGAGAAGTTGAATGATGCAAAAAGGAAATATTTTGTGTATGATCAAGAGTTCTATGCTATTGTTCAAGCCCTAAAGAAATGGAGACATTATTTGATACCAAGTGAATTTGTGTTGTATACTGATCATAATGCTTTATAGTATTTGGGTATTCAGATTAAGTTGAATCTGAGACATACGAAATGGGTTGAATATTTGTAGAGTTATACATTTGTGATAAAACATAAGAGTGGAGTCACTAACCGAGTTGTTGATGCATTGAGTAGAAGAAGATCTTTGATGACTGAGATGAGAATTGAAGTTCTTGGTTTTGATGACATGAAAGGATTGTATGAAATTGATCCTAATTTTTTTGAGCCATGGAGGATGTGCAAAGTACCTATTCAAGATCAACCAAGTTCTAAATGGGAAGAATATTTCATTCAAGAAGGTATTATGTTTAAAGATATTCAGTTGTGTATATCGAGAGGATCAATGAGAACTAATTTGATAAAGGAGAAATATAGTAGTGGTTTGGCTGGACATTTTGGCATTGACAAGACATTGAATTTTCTTAAGGAGAAATACTTTTGGCCACAGTTGTATAAGGATGTTCAGAAATTTGTGAAAAGTTGTGGAATTGGCCAAGTTGCAAAGGGAGTAGGTCAGAATACTGGATTGTATATACTATTTTTTGTTCCTGAGAAATATTGGATTGATATCAGTATGGATTTTGTTCTTGGCTTATCGAAGACAGTGAGAGGTAATGATTCTATACTTGTTGTTATGGATAGATTTTCTAAGATGGCACATTTTATACCCTGTAGAAAGACATCATATGTAGTACATATAGCATATCTTTTCTTTAAGGAAATTGTCAGATTGCATGGATTACCAAGGAGTATCATATTTGACCGAGATAGTAAGTTTGTTGGATACTTTTGGAAGACCCTTTGGAGAAAGTTTGGCACCGAGTTGAGGTATAGCTCTACATTTCACCCACAGACTGATGGATAGATAGAGGTTGTGAATAGAAGCTTGGGTAATCTTTTGAGATGTTTAGGTGGAGATAAAATGAGTAATTGGGATTCTATGTTGGCACAAGCAGAGTTTGCATACAATAGTTTTGTGAATAGGAGTACTAGAAAAACACCTTTTGAGATTGTTAATGGCATACAACCGAGAGGTATATTAGATTTGAAGAATATTGCTAGTGAAGAAAAGAAAAGTCATGAAGGAGTAAAGTTTGTTGAGTTCATGAAGACATCGCATGAAGAAGTGAAACATAAATTGGAGAATAGTAATCAGAAATATAAAGAGAGAGTAGATAGATCAAGAAGACATAAGAATTTTGCAATTGGGGATGAAGTAATGGTACACTTGAATTGAAGAAAGGTAGATTTCCTATTGGAACATATGAGAAGTTGAAAATGAAGAAATTTGGTCCTTGCAAAATATTGAGGAGATTTGATAGTGGAAATCACTATGAGATTGAATTACCTAATGACATGGATATATCACCTATATTCAACATTGTAGATTTGTATGAGTACCATGTATGAGAAGATTTCTATACATAGAGTTGGTAGAAGCACAAGAGTAAAATAGTATATGGAATATCTAGTAAAGTGGAAGAACAAACCGATTGAAGACAGTTCATGGATTTCACAATCTGAGTTGGATTCAGCTCGGGTTGTACCTGCTACATGATTCAGAGACTAATTTCAAACAAACCTAGGTGTGTGATGTAGGATCATCTTGGGTCCTTAGCAATCATGTATCACCAAAAATAAGTTTGAGTTTTCAATTTTTCTCGGTTCCTTCTTTGATCGAGTTGGCTCGGTTTCTTCTTTGATTGAGTTGGTCGATTATTTTTACTAGCACTCGATTAACCTTGCTTACTGAGTGATTTATTTTGGCTTCTTATTGAGGCCAACTTGAACATTTAATTATGGTCATGGAGTTAATGTTGGTATCGATCATTGGAAAGTGTTGGAGTTAATGAAAAGCAACCCACAGCTCCCAAGAATCCCTGCATGGAAACACCTGTCATAGAAAGATAGAAAAAACTATGGAGGCATGTAATCATAGATCTGAGAAAGAGAAGCCATGATTGAGAATAACAAATGAGAGAGAAAATGAACAATATGACAATCTAATCTCATTAATTGATCCAATAAGTGAATGAAATAAAATTCAAAGAGGGAATCCTTATAAAAGGATACTGAAGCCCTAAAGGGGAAAACCCTAAAGAATAATAAGATGCCTAAGTTTAACTTAAGTGTAGAGTATAAACTAATAATTAAATAAATAAATTATTAGCTATAATATGACAACTCTAACACCCCCCCTTAAGTGTAACTTAGGGAGAAGCTAAACAACTAAGGACTAAAAGATGCATGAAAACAAAAATGCATGAAAGAACTATGGGTCCCGGCACCTAGGCCTGATCAGGTACCCAAATACAAGAAATAAACTAGATGAAGGAAACAAAGCCTCCAATCTAGGGAAAGTCCCAAAGAAAGGAACAAGAAAGAGCATGAAGCATCTCCGAAGCATGAAGCTACAAACACTGTCAAAAGAAACTGCTAGAACCCCCACTGAAATAGTGCATGACCAGGTAGAGAAGACAAAGTCTGAAGAGCTGATCAATCGAAGAGGTGACCTCCAAAATTAGGAATGAATGAGTGTCTATATAGTAGATGAACCATCTCACTGAAATACATAGGTGCCTAGCCACTGCATCCACCTAGTACATAGGAACAAAAACTAAATACGTAGATCACTCAACTAAACCAAGGAAGCAATAGAACCAACAGGTGAACCCCCCCATAATGTTGAACAGGGAGAGGGGTGATGAGAACACTGAAATGCAATGCTAGAAACATCTGCAAGAAGAAGAATCAGGAACACCAACAGTGCAACAGAAGTACAAGCACAGGATAAAGGGCGGTGTCACGGACACACAACATGGGATAATGTCATGGAAGGTACACTCACTTGACAAAGGTGGATGAGCACAAAAGGCAAAACATCATAACCCCCCATGGCACTTTATAACTGAGTGCGAGTACAAACAAACACAAGGTGCTCAAAATCCTAGATATGCAAAAGCAGACACTTTTTTTTAGTGTGTTTACAAAAAAGACAATGCTACATAAGAGAAGTATACAATGCTCAGAAGAAAGAAAGAAGAGTGAGCCAGAAGAATAGAAGAAGAGATCCTAGGACCTATAGAATCCAAGTAATCCACCAGAGTGTGAAAGTGCAAAACTCAGAGGAGAAAAAACTTGGAGTAGAATCTGGATAAAAGACCCCTACCACTGCAAAACTCATAGAACCAACTTTTTGATGATATCTGGTTTTCACAAAAAGGAGTCCGAATGAGCAAGATATGGCTCCTAGAAGGCAAAAATAGACATCAGACTTTGATAAAAAAAAATGCCATCAAAATAGAAAAATCAGAGAATCAAACCTCTACCATTGGATCAGACTCAAAAAGAGCTTTCCGATGATATAAAGAAGTCAAAAATCTGATACCGTATGCTCAAGATACGGCCAAAAGACCACAAGCCGCTCCGAAGAACAAAAAAACCAAAAAACATATGCAAAGCACCTCGGGATGCATGCAAAATTTTCACTTCAGGAAATGTACCAAATTTTTTTTAAAAAAATGACGACTCAAGAATCATGCCAGGTTTTTTTGCATCGAGATTCATGCTAAAAATAAAAAAGTTGCCTCAGGAATCGTGCAAAAAATCACCACCTTGAGAATTGTGACAATTTTTGCCTCGGGATGTGTGCTGAAAATAAATTTTTTTGCCACCTTGGGATGCGTGTCAGATCAATACAGCTATGGACCCAAAAAAATTTGCCTCGAATTGCAAAGTTGTCCAAAATGGACAAATTTTATATGGATTCTAGGGTTTTTGGGTGCTCTGAGTGCAACGGTGATGTTTGTTTGAGCCCAAAATTACCAAAAACAAAGGTCCCCCCTAAATCCACATAAAAAGATTTTGAAAAACACAGATCTGAAGAACACAACCAAACCCTCTCAAATAACGAACAGGGGCATGAAGATTTGAAGCTTTGATACCATGTTGGAGTTGATGAAAAGCAACCCACAGCTCCCAAGAATCCTGCATGCAAACACCTGTCACAGAAAGAGAGAAAAAACTATGGAGGCATGTAATCATAGATCTGAGAAAGAGAAGCCATGATTGAGAATAACGAATGAGAGAGAAAATGAACAATATGATAATCTAATCTCATTAATTGATCCAGTAAGTGAATGAAATAAAATACAAAGATGGAATCCTTATAAAAGGATATCGAAACCCTAAAGGGGAAAACCCTAAAGAACAATAAGATGCCTAAGTTTAACTTAAGTGTAGAGTATAATAGACTAATAATTAAATAAATTAATTATTAGCTATAATATGACAACTCTAACAGAAAGCGTGTGGACCTAGATCTGGTCATTCCTTCCACTAATGATGGATCTGAAGGTTGACTTGTTTAGTAGCCTCTTGTATATAATGTAGTTGTTGGTTGTAGTTTTAGGAAGGAGAGTTTTTAGGGAGGTAGTTGATAGAGGTATCCATTAGGAGTTAGAAGATAGTTCTAAATCCTCGTATGTTGGAGGACTGTTGTAATTGAATTTAATGTATTGGTCATAATTGGGAAGGCCTCACAACCTGACATGTATGAATCAATTGATGAAATATAAGGTTCTTTTCTTCATTCTCTCTCTCACTTGTTGTGTAATTTCTTCTATGTGTGATCTCTACAAGGAGGATTTGGATTAGGGTGTGCCTTTGGCCCCTCTTCCTGCCTTGCCTTGCATCAAGTTGGGTCAACAAATAGACAACCTAATTGCATGTTTGAGGTGCACGAGGGAAACCATGTATTCATATGTGAAATAAAATCAATAACTACAAGGGAATATCTTCTAATCAATTACAATTTGAATCACATGGATATGAAATAATTTATTATGGGGGTGGTATGTACTATATTCCATTTTAACCAACCTCCAATTAATGAATCCACTATACAATTTTATTGTTATGTTTTTTTTCGTAAGTGTAATGGTTTCATTTTGCTAATATTTTTATATATTTAATTTTTGTCACAATAGGACATTGATCATAGGGGGAAGTCTCTGACCCATGTAATAGATCAGGATGCATCTCTAGCTACTTCTACCCAACAAGTATACCTCATTGTAATTGTACAAATTAGATATGAGAAAAATATTATATTATTATATTCTTTTCATTAGGGTTTTGGATTAATTTTGTTAATGTTACTAATATTCTTGTCACATTTCGATGTTTGGGGAAAGGCACATGTAGTAGATGAGAGTATCAATACAAAGGTGGGCTCACTATTATGTGATGATGACATCTCATATTCCACAAACCCCGTTGATATAATAAGAAAGACACAAAAAATGTAATAAAGAACTCCAATTTTTATTCATAGTCCCTCAAACTGATGACATAAAAGAAAGGGTGAAACAATTGACTAAGAGATTACAAAACTTGCAAGTAAGTTGTCATGAGATATTTAGTTATAACATTAGTTCATTCATGGTTTATAGTTTATACTCTTTTATGTCATGAACTAATATATGTGTTATTTTTACAAGATTTTTTGCATCCTCATGATGCTATTAGCCATGATCAGGGTATTCCAAGCACTTCAAGTGATGGTTATATTCATGTGCATATACCACCTCATTCAATGTCATCATCTATTCCTATATTTATGACTAGAATGTTGGAAACACACAACATGTAGGCATCGAGTAGTACACCCTCTAGCTCAGACACATGGCAGAGGGTGCACTAGGACATGTACCTAGGGATAAGGAGGCCACTAGTAGTCATGGTGATATTTTAGTAGCATTTCCTAGATCTTCTTGTATTACTAGTACGAGAACATTTCTGGTCACATTTGTGGTGACCAATGATTTTCTTACTATAAAGATAGAGAAGGTTTCAGGTAATTTTAATTTTTTTAATTATTATTATATATAGTCCAATTGTATTTTTCTTATTGGTCACTCTTTTTGTACTAATGATCCCATGATTTTTTTTGCAGGCAATGATGTTTTTATAAAAATCTAAATGATATTACATTGGAGATCTTCAGGCCCACCATACATACATGATGGAATGCCCAAAATAAATAATTAAAGATGAACTCATAAACCAATTAGTTGTGTTGTTTGTAAATGACCCATTCAACAAAACCAAGGTCCTTTAGAAAGATGGTACATATATAAAGTATGTGAGGGACCAATATAGGTCACATTTAGAGAAGAATAGAAAGTACGAGCATCCCCCCATGATTCCAAAGAGGGAGTGGAAGGACCTGGTGTCGGACGAAAAGGAGAACACTGAAAAGAGAAAGGGACATACACCACTGAGCCAAGGAAGGTATATGATACTATCAGCAATGGATGAAAGAATTAATGAATGCTATATGTTAATGATGAATTTAGAATTATGTTGGGGGAGGGGAGGGGCCAAATGAGATTCCACCTTTGCATGGTTGGCCCTATTATGTAGAGAATATTAAACTATTCTTGAAACTAAGAGAAGCTCAATAAGGTAACACACTTTTTAATATTTCATTATGCTCCACTATTAATATTATTGAATAATATGTAGTGAATCTTAACTTTAGCATAAAAAAGAGCCAACACGAACAACATCACCATAATTTACTTAGTGGAGAGCATCGTAGCTAAGGTCCTTGATTAAGATTTCTGATTTTTGTTTCAGTTTTTTGTTTACGTATCAACTTGTTTACCAAGCTTAATTCAATATGTAATTAGTTTGAAACTTTGATACAATGTTGATTAATAGTAAATGACCTAACATATGGGGTAAATCCATAATTAACAAATCTATGGATGTGGTGTTTGGTCGAAGGAATAATTCAAGAAATGCATAAGAATTTTATGTTTGGATGGAGTCTTCTCTGTCAACACCCAGATAAATTACAGGGAAGATAGATTGGTTGGATGTACAAGGCCAACAAAGGTGTTTCTCACACATTTTAAATACATCAAATAGAAATATATTATGACCTTTATAGGTATAAATGGTAGGCTATGCTAAATCACAATTTTTTAGGGGGCTAGGTCCTTGATTAAGATTTTTGATTATTTTTTTAGTTTTTTGTTTACATATCAACTTTTTATTATCAAGCTTAATTCAACATGTAACTAGAAACCTTAATGTTATAGAAAAATTTCATTAGGTTTACAAATTTGTTAGTTCACCCTTAAAGAAGAATGGTGAAAGCAATAAAATGGTAACAATAGCATCTGAAGGAAACAAACCAAATGTGGTGGAAAATATTACGACATGAAATTGACACTTTGGGATATTCTTTATTCAATAGTAGAAATAAAGTAAATTTGCTAAATAGGCAGGTCCTTAAGCCATCATGGAACTCACAATCATCATATTCATACAAGGTAATTTTTTCACCTTGTTTTGTGATGCAGATCATCTTGACACACAACCATAATAGGGAGATCTTTCTACCAACCCACCAAATCAATAGGTGAAACTCTTCATTAACTTCACAAACTACTCACTAGGCTTCAATAGCCTAAGACACACCCATTTTTCTCAAGCCCTCAATCAACCTCTCACACACATCCTTCCACAATAAAATATCTAATCAAACCTTATGGAAAACTACAAAACATCCTTGACTGATCTCATTCTAGGGACAACTAATATACTTCCCAACATCCCAACATGCCAACTTCCATAGGCTACATGGAACTACCCCTATTTTGATAGTGTATTTGATGATCAAACATAAAATAGGAAAATTTAGGACCCTTTCCCAATGAAAATAAGGAATGTAAGATCAATGAAAAAGTATTTCAAACTCCATGACACTCCTACCCAAACAAATTGAATGGAAAGGCAAACTGATTAAACTATGACAGTATGAGATTTGGGATAATGATGCAGGAGAATCAGGGATCCCAAGAGACCATTAAAGCCAAAAGATTCAATTTTTTTTTAATAAGGCCATTAATTTCATTTTCATGTTTATTTGATGTTATTTTATGCTTTAGTTTTCAAATGTAAGGACATTTGAGCCATAATGTACCCATTTGGCTTATTTTAAGCCCTATTGGTCAAGGGTGGGTCAAATTGGTTAAACTAGTCAAACTAGGTGGAGACAGCATAAAAATGTTTTTTTAGTTCATCTAGGTCATATTGGTCATTTTTTCAAAGTTATAGGGGGTTGATGATGTAAAAGTGTCAAAATTGCAACAATATTGCAAAAGTTGCATTGACAACTTTTGCAACATTTGAAAAACAAGTTGTCTAATGTGGAAACCAACATTAAACTAATCTTATGGTTGGAATAGTTGGGAACCACCTTGTAAAGGTTTGAATAGCCCCTTTGGGTCGGGGTCGAGACAAATTGGAATTTTTGGATGAAATTTCAATAAAAGACATTGCATTTTCATGGTGATTTTCCTACAAAAACTGATAACAGTCACATGCCATTGCTAGTTAATAATTTATTTTGATTTGAAATCAATTTTGTGATGGATTACGTTGATTTAACTTCAAAGTGAACCAAGTTTCAATCTCTTTCGTGTATTGTAGAGGAAGATCCAACACATTCTGCCAAAATAGTTAGTAAACCCTCACCTTTAAGGGTTTCAATATATATTAGATGATATCGTAGTGTACAACTATTAAAAAAATTTCATCTCTTTGATTCTAGTATCTTGTTGAGGTATCTAACTTTTGAAATTTTTTTGGAATGTAATGGTTTTATATTTGAAGAAATCTAGCAATCCCTAGTGTGATAATTTGTTCAAGTTTGGTGACTGTGACAACTAAATTCATTTGTTTTGGAAATAACGGGTATTCTAGAAGGATTTGATGATTGTATATGTTTAAATTAAGTTAATAAGGACCTAAATAATCATTTATTAACTTGGAATAAATAATTCTATGTTATAATTGGACATCAAATTGCTTTATACAATCATAATTGTCTAAGTTTTGTAACAGTCATAACTTGAATTGTTTAGTTCCAATTTAAATGTTTCTCATTGTCAGATAATAATTGTAGTGGTTGAATAAGGATTTAAATGGATCATCACATAAACCTTGGGTCCATTTTCATTTATTTCCATTGATGTATTAACTAACTACATTTTGATTGTTCAAGTACTTTGACAATAAACAGTCACATGATGGGTTGGACAAAATTGTGAGTTGGTGGATGCTTTGTCATCTAAGGAAGGATCCTTGAAATTAGAATTTTCCATTTTTCATATCGAGGATCTCATTTTTGTTTAAATAACTATTACCATACTCTAATCACATTTTCTCATTGTCAAAACCAGGACACTTACCATTGTAAGCAATTTCCTTTTCTCATGGTTGTAATCCCAACAAGGGTATGGAGTTGGTTTGGGTCTTTCTGACTTTATGAGGGTGTTTAAAAAAAAAAAAAGAGTCATGAAGGATTTCATTGTCTCTCAAAGATGTTGAAAGCATAAATGACATTGCCATGTTGTAGGAAGTAGCCCAAGGACAAATGGTGCAGGAGCACCAGGAACAAAATGAGGAACCGGGACCAATTTTTTGGTCAAAGCTTAATAATGTCAAGAAAAGGCCATTTATTTCATTTTCATAGTTAATTAATGTTTTTACATGCATTTTAATGCAATTGTAAGGCCCATGAGCCATAATGTAACCATTTGGTCTATAAGGCCCTAGGATGGTCAAACTAATCAAACTGGTCAAAATAGGTAGAAGTGGTCTAATAAAGTCAAAAATAATCCCAATCATTTTTATTGATCATTTTTAATGTTTTGACAAATTTTTGTGGTCAAAGGAAGATATTTGGATAAATATTGCAAAAAGTGCAAAAAGTTGCATAGCAACTTTTGCAACTTTGCACTAAATCATGCCATTATTTAAATAAATCTTATAAACCACCTTGGAGGTCAGTTGGAACTTCAAAAACCAATTTTTAATGATTGAAATATCCCTCTTTGAGTTGAGGGAAACACCAATGAAAGTTTGAATGAAAGTTTCAATAAAAACATTACGTTTTATAATCACTTGGTAAAGTTGTTGATTAGTCACATGACATTCACATGTATTTATAAATTTTAGTTTCAAACCAATTGAGGAATTAAATATGGTGAATCTATTTTATTTTGAATGTAATTAGAGGTTTTGTCATGGATCACAGAGGGAGATCCATCCAAATTTGTTAAAATAGTTACAAACCCTCCTTGGTAAGGGTTTGACAATTGAATGCTCCATTTCTCATAGTTGAACTGTTGAAAATTTTTAAATCCTTAGGATTTGATGGTGTTTTTAATTCCCTTTCATTTTATTTTGGTCTCATATAATATGGATTTTATTTATAGCATACCATGACACCCAAGCATGATAGTCTATGGAAATTTTGTGACTATGACTGCAAATTACATTTATTTTGACAATAAAAAGTATAGAAAAGGGTTCTAATGGTTAAATGTGATTAAAATATATAGAAGAGGATATAAATATTCCTCTAATAACTTTGGCTAAGAAGGCCTATTTGTTTTTGAAGACTGATTGCTTTGGTACAGTCAGAGTTATTTAAATTTGTGACATAGTAAACTTGGGTTACTTGGTGGTAAATCCATATTGTTCATTGGCATGTAAGAATTGGTTGGTTTGAATAATAAAATTAATTCATACATCTTTTTTCTAAATTTCTCATGGTTCCATTGATGGATTGACTGATCATAGTCTAATTTCTCAAGCTTTGCAACAATGATAGTCAATATTCTCATGTCTTTTCTTCTTGCAATGTGTATTCATGATGTGGAAAGGTTTTGATTGGGAAGTAAGAGATCCAAATATATTACCCTAATGATTGGGAAATGACTATAGATTTGGTTGAATCTATTTTGGTAAATGAAAATATCAAACTGATCAAGTACTAGACAATACAATCAGCTTAGGTATTGTTCAATGAGTTGTGTTCGCTATTATTTTGAAGCTTTTCAATAAATGAGTGTTGCCTTCACATCATTATCTTACCATTGGGTAATGCTCCAAGTTTTTTTTTCATCCCATGGTTGATCAATTATACACTCATCTTGTTGTTCAAAATTATCATAACTGTAATAGTTACATTACTAATTGCATCTATTCATGTTTTGGGACTTATCTTATTTGTGGAAGGATAACCCTACCCATTTGAATGGAAAGGGACTAAATGCATAAACTGAAAGGGTTAGAGAGGGAGGATCGGTGGTTGTTATAAGTTATAAAAATATCCCTATGTATCATTATGTGATCAGACAAATAGGAATGGCAATGATTTTTCATTTAGAAGATAGATTGTTTGTGATCAGCCTTGAGATTGGTAGAGTCCTTATTTCCTCAGATGAATAATAGATGTATCATGATTAGTGAGGTAACATAGTGTACTTGGAGTGCTTAGTTAGTGAGAGATATTGTTTGTGTGAGGAATGTATAGGGTGATGGTGTGTGCTTGGAAGATGGTCAATCTAAGAGTTTGTTGTGCTGGGGATTGTAAAAGTTGTTAAGGAGGATAAGGGTAGGGTTGCATACAAGGTGTGAAAGTTGTGAAGATTGTGATCAAGGGACAAATGGTATGTTGAAGGGAACTTGTGAGTCCTTTTTGGTCAAATATGAAGGAGTGTTTGTGATGAATCTTGGGAGAATATTTTTGTGGAGATGGTAAGTTGTCAAGTTGAGAGAGTAGATAATCTTGTTAGTGTTGGCATTAGATGAGGGTGATCTAAGTTTTGATCATATGATTATATTGTGGTGTTTTCATTTTTGGAAATATGATATATTGAAGGCATGTGATCAATTTTTCTGATGGTGTTGAAGGATTAACATGAAGAAATGAAACTAAGTGTTCAGTCATCCAGAAAGAAGATAGTATGTAAGGTTCAAGTGACCAAACTTGGTGTTGGATATTGAGTTAAGATGTGTGGTTAGGAAGATAACATCTAAAGAGACATATTTAACTACATCTATGACCACATTAGTTATATTGAAGAATACAGTGAGTTATTGAGGATTGAAGCAACACTGGTAGTAAGAACATGAGACAAGCAGAGTGGCTTTGGCTAGATCAGCCAACAAGTCAATTTAGAGTTAGTAAATGTTTCATTTATGACTTGATTAATGTTTTTTTGACTTTTTTGAGTTGACCAATGCACTTTAGAGTGATTGGATTTGATTTTTATGTTGGTGGTTAAAACATTTTTTGGACAAAGGCTGACTTGGAAAAAGTGTTTTATAAAAGAAGGTTGAAATCAAGTTTTAGGATTAGATGAGATGTTGTGATAGGCGGTTATGATTGTGAAAATATGAATAAAGGAGATTTGGATGTTTAATTGGTTCTATGATTATAATTTAAGTGGATCTATTAGACATGAAGTGACATAATCAATCATTCATTCTTGGGTCTATCTCATGGCAAGCTCTAACAGGTTTGCTGGTAAAATCCTTTAACAAGGTCACTCCTAATAGAGTGAGCGGGATCTCTAACTTGATATGAAGTATAAATAATCTAACAAGGTGAATCTCAAAAGGATTTTTAAATACCTTAATCAGGTAGTCTTTAATAGGAATTTTGCAGCTTCTAACAAGTCTAAATACTCTTAACTAGATATAACCTCAGAAGGGTTTTTGTAATTGCTCCTAACATGGAAGATTTCATCAATGCACTAGTGAAATTTATGGGCATCATTACCACTTGTGGTTTTCTCCCTCTTACAAGGGTTTCCATAGGAAAAATCTTGTGTCTTGTGTTCATTGTGTGTGAATGTTTTATTTTCTATGCAACTATGTTATATTATCATTTGCATGTTGGATCTTGTGGAAGATTATTGTTAAAAGTTTTAGATTTATGGATGCACTGATTGACCCCCCTCTCAATGACTTATAATACTAACAATTAATATCATATCCTTTTCCCCCTTAAAATCCCTAATAGCTCGAGAAGGATCCATAAGGAAAATATGGAGGGTTTGAGATACAAGAGACAACTTGATGAAGCTGAAAGGGTTATCAAAGAGTTGAAAGATCTACAAAGAATAAAAGGAAAATTGTAGAAGATGCCCTAAAGGCCAAGGATAAAGAACTTAAATCTTTAGAGGATGAACTTTTCAAGTTAAGACAAGAAGTTGGCACATTGCATGAACATCTACATGATACAAATGAAGAAAATGAAAAAATCCTAATCACACATAAGAATCTAAGAAATGAGAATGAACAATTAAAAGGAGAATTGATGTTTGGTAATGATCTACTAAAGGAATTCAATGAAAGTATTGCAAAACTTGATGAGTAACTCAGAAATAAAAGAAGTAAAGAGACCACAAGCTTAGGATATACCAATTATACTACTTTTTAAGTTGGTGAATCTTCTATAACAAAGGAGATCAAGCAAGAAGAAAAGTCTCCACCAATGGAAACACAAAGAAATTCTGGTAAGAAAGCTTACAAGCCTATATGTTTCAATTTTCATAAGGTGGGTCATACTACAAAAGTATGTAGAAGTAGATCTACAAATGGAAATAGCACTTTTGATGGATATTTCTACAAATACAATAAGTATGGACATACTGCTCATGATTATAGATCTAGATCTAGTAGCTTTGATAGTTACTATTACAACTACAACAAATATGGTCACAAAGCTGATAAGTGTAGGTCAAGAGTGAACAATAAAAGGTTACCTGTGAACCGAAAAAGACCTTACCAAAGGGAGAGGCAATTAGATGTCACATGCTCAATCTATGGTAACTATGGATACATGGTTGTGAATTGCAGAATGAGGACTACAAGAGGAAATGCTCAACCATGGAGATCAAATGGTATGGCATATTTTCATTGTCACAAGATTGGACATCTAGCAAGGAACTACAAGTTAAGGTACCAATTAGTAAACTAGTCAAGCAATTAGAAAGGAAAGTAGATTGTGAATGTAGAAGAGACTAGGAAACAAATGAACAATACTTGGAAGAATAAGGAAGACAACAAGACATCAAAGGAATCCACATCTCCATTGAGTGTGGAGAATTCTTCATCAAACTAAGCCTTCATGTGGCTTAGGGGGAGCAAGTATTGTTGAATCCATCTTCAGACCTCCTATAGGTGTGCGATAAGATCTATCAGTATTTTAAGATGCAACAAGATCTTTTGGAGTGTATTGTGAAGTTTTGATAAATTACATGGTGTTTTGATCATTGGTAATGAGGTTTTGGGTCAATCAGTGAAAATGTAAGTTCTATCAGTAAGTGAATTTAATATATGCATGGGAAGGTAGATAAAAAGTCTATTTTGGATTTCATTTTCACCTTACACATTTTGAAATTTGTTGTGGAGTGAAAGAAGCATTGTTCAATCCATTTGAAGAGATCCAAGCAATAAGGAGAGATTGTTTATGGTGATCTGGAAGAGAAAATCAATGGGTTGTTGTCATGTTCTTCGGTAAGAACCCTAGTTGTGAATTGTTTAAGGTATTTATCTAATATTTTCATTTGTGGTTAAAAATATAGGATGGCTACTCCTAAGCTGATAAATATTATTGGAATACCTAGACCAGAGTTTAAGAAGAATCCATTCAAATCAATGGAAAATAACCCAGTGGATGCCCTAACTAGAGTGCCTATGGTGTTCTACATATAGAGGATTTAGAGAATTTATTCACTACAAGTTGGAAGACCTAGGAATAGGGGAAATATATGAAAAATATAAGAAGTTATGTGATGATAACTTAGTTCTAAAGGATGTGCATAAACACATAGCCAATAAAGGTTTTCATCATGTAGTTAATTACCCTAATGAGTTTGGAGATGATCAACTCAGGTATGTTCTAAGTAGAATTCATGACCAGTTCATGTGGCTAGACCGACCACATAAAATAAAAAAAGAAGCAACCCACATTGTAACTGGTCTATGCACAACCTTTGATGTACCCATTCTTCACAACATTCCTAAAGAAGTGATCAGATTGACAAAATCTAACTGGGATGGTCATGCAATGAATGTGAATGATATTACAAAGGAAGAGATAAAGTATGCATATATGATTATTGGCTAGAAGGTGTATCACTTTAGTCAAATGAATAGTATATCTGATGGTGCTATTCACATAGCCCATGTGATGATCAAGGAAAATGAAAACTATGATTTGGATGAAGTGATGAGAGAGAAGATAATGATGAATCTGGAAAAGATAAAAAATGACAAGAGGCAAAAGTTCAAGTATGGTTAGGTGATCATGTGTTTTTTTAAATTTCCAAAACATGTTCCTCAATATCGGTGACATTGCATGGTTGATAGATACTCCAACTTTCATTTAAATTAATAAAAATATCAGACTCTTGGGAAATGATTTCACTAGAAAAGTATGGGGTTACTTTAAATAATTTCATAGGAAGATGCATGAAAAATAAAGAATACCATCTAAAATTGTTGATAAGTACAAAGATACTATTTTCTTCATGGTAGATACAAACACTGGTTTGATGGAAGTGGTAGAGACAAGGACCTCATGGGTGATGCCTATGGGTTATAAGGTGGATGAATTTTTTTTTACTATGTATGTAGAGAATTTGTTAGCTCGATCAATAGATCCCAAGACTCCAAGGTTTGGGACACATCAAGAGAAGTTACTTATAGTGCGCAATGATTTGATGGAACCTGTTGTTAAAACAAAGGTGAGAAAGGAAGTTGAACAATTCATGATTTAGAAAGGTTTCACAAAAGAGAAAATTGAGTAGGCAAGAGCTATACATGTTGCAAAGCAAGCTAGCACATCTGGTGCAACAAAAGATGATGATGATGTTGAAGTTGTTGGTGCAATCAGTAGTATCCCAATCACTTGAGAAACAAGGAGTAAAAATTCTATGAAAGAGGAAAAATAATCTCCACCTGCAAAGAGATCTGGAAATATTGATAAGTGTAAAACTACACCGGTTAACGAGACACAAAGAACATAAAAGGTGACAGGTAAAAGGAAGAAAGCAAAGGCAAAGATGTTTGAGAAAGTTGCTGATGAAAAAAGTGAAGGGAAAAAATCTAAGAAAGTGCAAAAGGAACTCAAGGAAAAAAGAAAGAAATCCAAGGTGGTAGGTTCCCCCACTACTAAAATTGTTAAGTCAACATTTGGTAAGGTAGCTTCTATTAATTCAATCATTAAAAATGTTAGATAATATTGGATACTTGTTGGAGTTAATAAGTATTATCACTTACTTGATGATGAAGATCAAAGAAAAGTTGAAGATGAGGTCATTAAAAGCATTCATAAGTTAAGTCAAGTTGTAATCCAACTACAAGGAAAAATTCCTAATGACTTATATGATAAAATTGATGCAATATTGAAGGCAACACTTATGCGAAACAAGGAGTTATTAAAGTATGTTCTACTAAGCCTATTACCCAATTCACCTAAGGAAGAAATAAAGGATATCTTTGTAAAGGTAAGACCTTTATTTAAAACCAAAACAAGAGTTAAAAAGTTGTTAGTTGGAGAGACTCAATCGGTACAAGTTAAAATAAAGGATATTCTAAGAAAAAATTTAGGTTTGATGGAGGATAAAAGTGAAGAGGAACCGGTAAAAGAAAAATAGGATGATGCAGTGGTGAGTCAAACTAATGAAGGATTTACTATTGATGGTGTGAAGATCACACTTGAGGAAATTAGAGATGAGATGGAAAATACATGTGATATCCATCCCATGGAGATATAGGATGAGCACATGGATACATAGGATAAATATGAACCACAAGAGCAACAAGATGTACCTAAGGAACAAAAGGAAGAAGATATAGTAAATATGGGTACCAATCAGAATATAACCAGAAATGCAACATTTAAGACACATACAGATGATAAAAAACAATAAGTACTGAGATTGGAGAACACATGTACAACTATCAGGAAGAGAAAGAGAAATAAGTAAAGGTCATTGAGAATAAAGATACAAAAACAATATCTATGGATGAAGATGAAATACTAATTAAGGGATAGATAGACTTGAGCACTATGAGCCTTGAAGAAATGATTAAATTTGCAATGGAAACCAAGACTAAGGAAAAGATGGATAAGTTAAAGTAGGAAGCACAAGTAGTGCTAATGGAAAGAGGAATTTTTTTTGATTGAATGCCTAAAGTTACATATGATGACAAGGCCAATCTAATGGAGAAACTGGCATATTTGGTTACTACCACCACTGAAGATATGAAAAGTCTAGAGGATGCTTCTACTACAAGAGTAGAAAATGAATATGTAAAGAATAGGTTAAAAAAGATAGCAAAATCCATTGCGAAAGACAAGAGCACTCTTGCATTGGCTTTGAACTAGGTGAAGGATGCACTACAAGAAGGTGGTAAGATTATAAAGTCTATTTGTGACTTTTATCACTTCTTGAAGGATATTGAAAGGAAAAAGAGTGAAGCTCAAAAGGAGTTGAGATTGTTGTCATTAAATTTTGATCCTATTCATGGGTCTACAACTTTGATGCAAGGGAGGATAGGGAGAGGGGCCAAAGGCACACCCTAACCAAATCCACCTTTTAGAGATCACACGCGGAAGCAACAAACACAAAAGTGAGAGAGGGAATGCAGATATCATTCATATATTAACTTCAATTGATTCATACATGCCAGGCTGTAAGGCCTTCCCGATTTAGGCTAGATATTACAATCAAGTACAAAAGTCCTCCAACATGCAAGGATCTAAAACAATATTCTATCTCCTATCTTTTATCTTTGATGTCCTAATTGATGTCCTAAAACTACAAACAAAGATTACATTATATACAAGAGGCTACCAAACAAGTCGGCCTTCAGATCCACCATCAATGAAAGGAATGAATAGATCTAAGTCCAAACACTTCCCAATGATAGATACCATCATTAAATCTATGACCTAAATTAATTGAAAGAGTTGACCTCAATAGGAAACTAAAACAAACAACTCAGTAAATGAGGATAACCAAGCGCTAGGGAAATTCACCGAGCGCCAGAGAGATAACCAACCAGCCTTGGTAAACAAAGGAAACTAAGAAACACTGAACCAACTCAGTCAAAGAAGGAACTAAGCAACACAAACATGTTTTTGGTGACACAAGATTGCCAAGGACTTGAGATGCTCCTACATTAGACACCTGGGGTTATTTGAAAATGATTCTTCAAATCATGAAATAGGTACAATTTGAGCTGAATCCAACTTCAATTGTGAAGTCCATGAACTGTCTTCAATCGGTCTATTCTTCCATTTTACTAGATATTCAATATAATGTTTACCTATTGTACTTCTACCAATTCTTTGCTCCAAAATCTTCTCAACTTCTTCTATTGGTTTCTTAGGATAATCATTCGGTACTGTCATTTCTTCATCCGACTCATGATACTCATACAAATCAGCAATGTTGAAAATAGGTGATATATCCATGTCATCAGGTAACTATATCTCATAATCATTTCCACTGTCAAATCTCTTCAAAATCTTGCAAGGTCCAAACTTCTTCATTTTTAGCTTCCCATATGTTCCAACAAGAAATCTTCCTTTCTTTAAATGAACCATTACTTCATCACCGACTACAAAAGGCTTATGTCTTATTGATCTATCAGCTTTGTCTTTTTATTTCTTATTACTTTTCTCTAGCTTATATTTCACATCTTCATGTAATGTCTTCATGTACTTAGAAAAATTTACTCCTTCAACACTTCTCTTTCTTTCATCAGCAATATCCCTCAAATCTGATATACCTCTCGGTTGTATGTCATTTACAATCTCAAAAGGTGTTTTTCCAATACTCCTATTCACTGAATTATTGTATGCAAACTTTGCTTGTGCCATCATAGAATCCAAATTACTTGGTGTGTCTCCAACTAAACATCTCAAAAGATTACCCAAGCTTCTATTCACAACTTCTATCTGTCCATCAGTCTGTTGGTGAAATGTAGAACTATATTTCAACTCGGTGCCAAACTTTCTCCAAAGGCTCTTCCAAAAGTATCCAACAAATTTACTATCTCGGTTAGAGATAATACTCCTTGGTAATCCATGCAATATGACAATTTCCTTAAAGAAAAGATCTGATATATGTACTACATCTAATGTCTTTCTACAAGGTATAAAATGTGCCATTTTAGAAAATCTATCCACAAAAAGAAATATAGGATCATTACATCTTACTGTATTCGGTAAGCCAAGAGCAAAATCCATACTGATATCAATTCAAAGTTTCTCAAGAATATAAATCTATGTATACAATCCAGTATTATGACTTACTCCTTTTTCAACTTGACAAATTCCACAACTTTTCACAAATTTTTGAGCATCTTTATACAACTGCGGCCACAAGTATTTCTCCTTAAGAAAATTCAATGTCTTATCAACACCAAAGTGTCCAGCCAAACGACTACTATGTTTCTCCTTTATCAAATTAGTTCTCATTGGTCCTCTCGATATACACAACTAAATACCTTTAAACAACATATGTTCTTGAATGAAATATTATTCCCATTTAGTACTCAGTTGATCTTGAACAGGTGCTCAACACTTTCTCCATGGCTCAAAAAATCAAGATCAAATTCATAAGAATCTCTCATGTCATTAGAGCCAAGAACTTCAATTTTCATCTCGGTCATAAAAGATCTCCTTCTACTCAATGCATCAACAACTCAGTTAGTGACTCCACTCTTATGATTTATCACAAATATATAACTCTGCAAATACTCAATCCATTTCATATGTCTCCGATTCAACTTATTCTAACTACCTAAATATTGTAAAGCTTTATGATCGGTATACAACACAAATTCACTTGCTATCAAATAATGTCTCCATTTCTTCAGTGCTTGAATAATAGCATATAATTCTTGATCATACACTGAGTATTTCCTTTTTGCATCATTCAACTTTTCACTAAAGAAAGCCATAGGTTTACCTTCTTGACTCAATACAGATCCTATTGCACTTCCACTTGAATCACATTCCACTTGAAATACCTTATTGAAATCAGGCAATGCCAAAACAAGCAATTCAACAACCTTCTACTTCAGAGTCTCAAAACTTTTATCAGCTCCATGTGTCCACTTGAATTCTCTTTTATCTCCTCTCATAGTCTCATTCATATCATTACAAATTGAACTAGAATTCCTAATGAAATTTTGGTAAAAACTTGCCAAACCATGAAATGATCTTACCTCACTAGCATTCTTAGGTGTAGGCCAATTCAAAATAGCTTCAACCTTTTTTGGATCCATCTTCAAACCATCAGCTGAAATCACAAATCCCAAATACACAATCTCCTCTTTCATGAATGAACACTTTTTCAGATTTATCAACAACTTTTCTTCTTTCAACCTTTGCAATAATTGTTTAACATGAAACAAATGTTCTTATTTGGTCTTACTGAATATCAGAATATCATCTAGGCATACAATCACTAACTTACCCAAGAATTTCCTCAAAACTTCATTCATCAACCTCATAAAAGTACTCGATGCATTAGTTAAACCAAAAGGCATAACCAACCACTCATACAAACCTTCTTTTGTCTT
The DNA here is from genome assembly GCA_027943335.1 of Chamaecyparis obtusa. Taxonomy (NCBI): domain Eukaryota; kingdom Viridiplantae; phylum Streptophyta; class Pinopsida; order Cupressales; family Cupressaceae; genus Chamaecyparis; species Chamaecyparis obtusa. The sequence goes on from BSBK01003287.1 coordinate 57,034, forward strand.
GAACCCAATGTTCCACTCATCACCTTCTCTAATTCTGATATGATGATACCCACTTTTCAAATCAATTTTGGTAAAATACTTTGCTCAAGTCAAACTATCCATTATATCATCCATTCTCGGTATAGGAAACCTATATTTCACTATTATTTTGTTGATTTCTCTGGAATTAGTACACATTCACCATTCTCCATTCTTCTTAGGTGCCAATATAGAAGGTACTATACAAGGACTCAAACTTTCTCTGATTGAACCTTTTTGCAACAATTCTTGAATCTACCAGTTCAATTCCTGATTCTCGGTAGGTGTCAACTGATGTGGTTCCTTATTCAATAAACTAGCTTTAGGGATTAGATCCATGGAATGATCAATGCTTCTCTTCAGTGGCAAACCATTAGGTACATTTTTCAGAAATAATTTCACTATACTTGGTGAGTAACTTATAAATCTCCTCAGGGATACTATCCTCTATTTTCTTAATCAGTTTATTAGGAATCACATAAAACATACATCATTCTTCTTCAAATCCTTAACAAAATTTCTTCCTTCCATCAAGAAAAATTTCACATATGTAAAAACATTACTAATAGGTTCTTCAATCAAAGGTAATAAGATTTGTCTTCTTCCATAAACCCAAATATTATATTTATGCAATCTCCCATCATATATAGCATATCTATCATATTTCCAAGGTCTACCCAACAAAATATGACAACAATCCATAGGCAAGATATCACATAACACCTTATCATAGTACTTTCCAATTTTCAAATTCACATAACATTGTTCACTTACCAAGAGTGTATGCTCATCTTTGATCCATGAAATTTGATAGGGCTTTGGATGTTCCAACCTTTTCAACTGTAACTTTGTAACCATTTCCTCAGATGCCAGATTCTCTGAGATACCATTGTCAATGATTACCTTCCAAACTTCATCAGAAACTCTACATCTAGTCTTGAACAAACTTTTCCTTACCGGATCTTCCTTATTACTTTCACTCCAAAGTGCTCTCCTTACCATCAAATTATTTTCCTTCTCAGGTTCATTCGGTGACTCTTCTTGCACCAAAGCATTTCTACTATTATTGACCATCTTACTTTCATGTGTACACTCAAATGATCTATGTCCTTCTTCTCCACAATTGTAACAAGTTCCTCAGAAACCACCTCTGTTATAACCACCTCGATAGTTATTGCCTCTGCCTCTAGATGAAATTTCACCTTTCCACTCAGTCTTTCCTTTATCCAAATTTATCTTTTCAGGTTCTGATATACTATTTTCACCATAAGATCTTCCTCTTCCTCTAGGGAATTTTCCACCTCTACCTCTTTGTCTTTTCTCTTGTCTCTTCAATTTCTCAACTTTCAATGCAAATTGATAAGCCTCTTCAATGTTCTCCAATTTGACCAAACTGATTTCTTCTTGGATGGAAACTCTCAATCCATTCAGGTAACTAGTAATTCTTTCCACATCATCTTCATCATGTCTACGTCTGATATCTAATCTATAGAATTCCTTAGTATATTCTTTTATCGAGCTATCTTTCTACCTCAAACTTTACATTCACCTAACTAGATTAATCTGATAATCACAAGGTAAAAAATTTCCTTTCAATTTATTCACCATCTTATTCCATACCTTAATTTTGTCTTTTCCTTTCCTCTTTCTATCCAACTGTAGATGTTCCCACCACAAGGATGCATGACTTTTCAATTTTGGGCTTGCGATTTTCACCTTCTTTTCCTCAGGTACATTTTCATATTCAAAATATTTTTTGATCTCGGTGATCTAGTCCACCAATTCATTAGAATCTAATTTTCCACTATACTCAGGAGGATTAAATTATGGTGTAGACTTCAAATTTGTCAAATCCTTCAAAAATATTTCCTCACCTTGATCCATCATTGGTGCATGTTCTACATCACCTTGTTCTTCCTCAATTTCATCATCACTAACATCTTCAAGATGTCTTCCTCTTCTCTGGGATGTTTCAATAGCTTATAACCTAGCAAAAAGTTTTCTCAACATGTCTGCCAATCCTGGATCCACATCTCACCTCCCATGAACCATCTTGAAACCCTCTCCAATTGTAGGCTAGATCAAAATCTGCTACCCCACAACCAATCAGCTAGGGTTTGACAAGAAGGAACCCTCAAACCTAGATTCTCAAACCTAGATCCAGATATCACCTCACTCTGATATCACCTGATGCAAGGGAGAACAGGGAGAGGGGCCAAAGGTGCACCCTAACTAGATCCACCTTACAAAGATCACATGTAAAAGAAACAAACACACAAGTGAGATAGAGAATGCAAATATCATTCATATATTAAATTTAATTGATTCATACATGCTAGACTGTAAGGCCTTTCCAGTTTAGGCCAGATATTACAATCAAGTACATAGGTCCTCCAACATGCGAGGATTTGAAACAATCTTCTATCTCCTAGCTTCTATCTCAGATTTCCTAAAACTACAAACATAGATTACATTATATACAAGAGGCTACCAAATAAGTCAGCCTTCATATCCACCATCAATGGAAGGAATGACCAGATCTAGGTCCACATGCTTCCCAATGATAGATATCATCATTAAATCTATGACCAAAATTAATTGCAAGAGTTGACCTCAACATAAAACTAAAATAAAAAAATTAGTAAGCAAGGATAACCGAGCACTAGAAAAGCATCACCGAGTGCTAGGGAAATTCACTGAGTGCTAGAGAGATAACCAACCAATCCTGGTAAACAAAGGAAACTGAGAAACACCAAACCAACTTGGTCAAAGAAGGAACTGAGCCACATAGGAAAACAAAAACATGTTTTTGGTGACACAGGATTGCCAAGGACCTGAGATGCTCCTGCATCAAACTTATTTTGGGTTGAATTTGGAAAGGTAAACCAAAGGATCAAGACTTATAGGGATGAACAAAACAAAAGGATTGGAATTTTGATGGAGTTACAAAGAATACTCATTCTTAAAATGGATATCCTACAACATAGCGCGAAGGAAGTAGAACAAGCCTTAACACACCACCTTGTGTGAACTATTGATGGACTGAAGGAACTTTCATTTTTGTTACATGGTCAAATACTCATCACAGAGAATCTATAAAAGTCATGGGTTAGTGATTGGAAATTTTTGAAGACTACTTTCAATGATATATTCAGTAGAATGTAATAGGTATATGCTACTCTATGATTTTGATTAATAAAATTTTACTTTTTGCATATCATTATAACACCTTTGTCATTGTTGTCAAAGGGGGATAGTATAGCATAGTATAAAATATTTTTCTAAGATCATTAGGATGCAAGGGAGAGTAGTATAGTTTGTTTGGGATGATTTTTGGCTCTTAGAAATTTTTTCTAAGTGTTTTTGTCAATGCCAAATGAGGAGATTGTTGGCATTTGATGAAGGTGGTATGATTTTTTATCATATGTTTGTTTTGTAGTATTTTCATTTCTAGAAACATGATCTATTGAAGGCATGGGATCAATTTTACCGATGGTGTTAAAGGATTAACTTGAAGAACCAACTAAGTGTTTAGTCAACTAAAAAGAAGATAGTATGCAAGGTTCAAGCGACCAGATTTGGAGTTGGAGATCGAGTTAAGATCCATGGTTGGGAAGATAACATCTAAAGAGGAATATTTAACTACATCTATGACTGCATCAATTATATTGAAGAACACAGTGAGTTATTGAGGATTGAAGCGACACTGGTAGTAAGAATAGGAGACAGGCAGAGTGACTTTGGCTAGATTTGCCAATCAGTCAATTTAGAGTTAGTAAATGTTTCATTTATGACTTGGTTAATATTGTGTTGAATTTTTTGAGTTGACCAATTCATTTTTGCATGATCAAATTTGATTTTAATGTCGGTGGGTAAAATATTTTTTGGACAAAGGTTGACTTGGGAAAAGTGTTTTATAAAAGAAGGTTGAAATTGAGTTTTATGATTAGATGAGATGATCCAATAGGTGGTTATGATTGTGAAAAGATGAAGAAAGGAGATTTGGATGTTTAGATGGTATCATGATCAAAATTGAAGTGGATTTGTTAGATAAGAAGTGTCATAATCAAATCATTCATTCTTGGGTCTATCTCAAGGCAGGCCCTAATAGGTTTGTAGACAAAATCCTTTAACAAGGTCACTCCTAATAGAGTGAGAAGGATCTTTAATAGGATATGAAGTATAAATACTCTAACAAGGTGAATCTTAGAAGGAGTTTGGAATCCATTAATCGTGTAGTCTTTAGTAGGACCTTTTTAGCTTCTAACAAGTCTAAATACTCTTAACTGAGTATAACCATAAAAGGGTTTTTGTAATTACTCCTAGCAAGCTAGATTTCATTAGTACACTAGTAAAATTTGTGGGCATCATTCCCACACATGGTTTTATCCCTCTAACAAGGGATTCTATAGGGAAAATATCATGTCTTGTGTTCATTGTGTGTAAATGTTTTATTTTCTATGCTTATATGTTATATTATCATTTTCATGTTGGATCTTGTAGAAGATTATTGTTAAAAGTTTCAAATTTGTGGATGCACTGATTCACCCCCCCTCTCAGTGCCTTATAATACTAATAATTAGATGCCTCAAATATATGGAGTCAGATCCTTATAGAGATGTTTGGGTTAAGAAGTACCCTTAGGATTTGTATGGTTATAGGATGCTCTGCTTCAACAAAGGATGTTCACTAATGGCACCAAGGGAGTTGGTGAGTGATAGTTGCAGGATGAGACATGTTGATGAGTACTAATGATCAAAATTTTAAGTTTGTGTGTGGTGAGAATGTTCCAAGTCAGAAAGGGCCTAGGGATGGTCAGGGAATGTTGGTGAAGTATTAAACCATTGGTTGGATCCTTATGTCTAGGAGGGGAAAAGGGTGAGTTTGTGGAAAATTGGTTCTTCCTCTACATCAGACAATTTGATAAAGATTTTGTGATCAGACCTTTAATATAATGTAGCACATATTTATGATTTCAAAGTAATGAGAGTTTAATAAATATATAAACACTCATTTCTTCCCTACCAGTGCCAAAATAAAAGCTTTGGAATAGGTTATAAACATATATATTTAAAAAAAATATATTAAAAGTTCATCATAATTTTGACGAATGTAGTCGTCAAATTTTCAATGAGAATACTATATGTGTGACAATTTTTTTTTCGCATGTACATTATTCTCATTGGAGCCTATTGGTAGGAGAAACATGCCATTAAAATTTTGAGAATACTCCTCATCAGATTTTTGACAGACATCAGAACAAGTTCTAATGAGAATGTTATACGTAGGATAGAAAACTTCATCACACATACTATAGTGTTGACATAACTTGCTACATGGTGTTTTTCAGAGGTTCATCGACCATGTTTATTAGAATTATAATAAAAGCAAGGACATTTTATGCCTCTCATTTTTTTATGAAACTATCATCAAAATTTTGATGAAAGATTATTCTTTGAAGAGTTAGACAAACCTCCAGTGATGAAAATCTACCCAATAATTCATTGAACTTTCAACACACAACCGTCAAAATTTTGATGATCTTTCATTAGAAGATGCACCCAAATGTGTTAGTATATGTATGCACCAAATCTAACTATCAACTTGAAGAATAGGTCTTACTTTTAAAAGTAGATTTAGTTAGCTTACCCAACTAACATTCCTTACACATCACATTAGTAGGCTTGAACAATCTAGGAAAATCTCTCACACTATTTTTAGTGCTTAACTTTACAATATTATCAAATTTTACATGATAAAACCTTTTGTGCCACAACCAAGAGTCAAAAATTTTAGCAATCAAGCATCTATTCTCTATGATATTCAAATGAAATAAATTACTTCTGGTCTTGGTACCTGATGCAATCTCATTTTCAGAGCTTCCCAAGATTATGCACTTTCCATCCTTGAATTGTAAGTTGTAGCCTTTATCAACAAGCCATCCAACACTCAAATGATTATTCTTAAAACCCCCAACATATAAAACATCATCAGTATTATTCTTTCCATCAACTATAATCAAACTTCTTCCTCTAATAAAAAAAGGAGTATTGTCACCAAATCTAACAACACCACCATCATACCTTTCCAATTTCACAAATTTGTTCTTATCTCCAATCATATAATGTGAAAAACCACTATCTATTACCCATTCATATTTTATTTCAACATGTGTAGCTAGGGCCTTTTCCTCATTCAAGGTAGTAGGTTTTTCATCTCTAAATAGAAAAATGACCAATCTTATTGCATGAGAAACATTTCAAAGGTATCTTTCCTTCATACTTACCTACTCCCTTAGGCACTCTGTTTGCAATTAGGTCTTCTATCTCTTCCATATTTCTTTCCCCTTCTTCAATCTATTCCCATTCCTTAGCATATCTAGATCCATACTTAGATGAAATTTCACTAGACTCATATTTCTGCTTATCTTTAGAAATAGTAGATTTAAATGTAGATTCATATTTAGGAAGACTATCATGAAATCTAATAATTTCAAAAGAAGATAACTTACCAACCAATGAGTCCATAGTCACATTAGACACTGTCTTGGTCTCTTCAATTGCAACAACTTTATTTTCATGGATAGGAGGCAAAGATCTTAGAATCTGAGAAATAATGTTATCTTCATCCATCTTTTCACCAACATATTGTTAGGATTAGGTAATACTGAGAGGGGGGTGAATCAGTATTACTGTACTTTAATTTAAACTTCAACCAATTATAAATAAACCATAACAATGCTGAAATGAAAAGAACATAAATGCACAATACATATCTCATGACACCATGATTTGTTCTCGAGGAAACCCTGGCTAAGATAAAACTCCGGTGGGGATGGTCCCCAAAACTATGCACTAAAATATTATATCCCTATTAGGAGATCTAGCCCTATTAAGATTTAATTATTACATAGTACATTTCCTTGCTAGAGGAATACAAAACTCTGTTAGGGGATACAAAACACCTGGTTAAAGGTGGTGAGCATACAACTCTTACAATCAAAATATTGTCTCAAAAGAGTTCTAAAAAATGAACAATACAAGCACTTGCTATGCTTAGATAGTTCCAGTTGTAGCTCTGTCAAACAATGATCTCACATCTTCTTTCTTCTCTCAGATTCACATAATCACATCATCATCATAATTATACTTATCACTTCCATAAAGCACTCTATACTTATACACATTCTGCCATCCAGTCGGCTCTCACAATACTTCACAAAACATAATAAAAACTTATGCTAATGCTAAACATAGAGTCGATGATCATATATTACCAAAGTGTTGGCAATATACAACATCTATCTGACTTAGCACATTTCCATACCAACTAACCTTTCCTTAATCTTCGCGACTGCTCATATGCCATGTTACACTGATTTTCTATCTTTACATACCTTCACAATACTGTATCTCACTGATCTGATCACCAAAACACATGTGACCTTAAATGAAGGTTCTACATATCCCAAAATACCTTCTACTAACTTTGCAAGGTATAATACATCATACATTATCATCGCTAACCAAAATTGTAACAGAGTATATTGTTATCCTAATTTTGTACTTAGTCATTTTCATGACTATGACTCCAATACCAAAACTCTCTGCATGTGCTCACTCCAGTATAAGTTTTTCCATAAATGACAACCCTTAAGTGACCGCTAGTGCTCCAAAAAATCAATTTCCAATAATCTCTCCATTTGGCATTGATGGCAACACTTAGTGAAAAATGACTAAGTGTCAAAAGAACTTCCTTCTACTAAATACATAGAACTCTTCTTTTCTTTTCTCTTTTCTTCTTTTATATATATACTTTTTATTATTTCTTTTTCTTCTTCTTAATTTTTCTCTTCTCTTCCTTTCTTCTCTTCCTCTCTTTACTCTTCTCATTTTTATCTTCTTTTCCTCTCCCTTTGACATCAATGGAAAAGGTATTTACAAAACTTCAAAACTTATAAGCACAAAAAGACTTAGTGCTTACTCACCAGATTTAGAATATCTTAGAAAGAATCTTCCAAGGTCTTCACTTTCTCTACCCATGACTTAATCAAGAGTTCATTGACATGGATTAGTCCATTTAGTGCATAGGATGTTGTTTCTACCACCTTCAGCTCTATGAGTATAGACATAGATCCTTCTATCTTCTCCATCTCTGAGAGATGAGCTTCAAGCATAGATAGCTTAGGAGTTATTAAACTCTTCAACAAACCAAATATGTCTACCACTCTCCCTTTCTCCGCATTTAGTACACTCATTTTATCCAAAATCTTGGATATTTTCTTATCTATTTATACCACAATTTGTGAAGATGTTTCATAGTTGTCCATCAAACTGTCAAGGGTAGCCTTGTCCTTGGCTATAATGTCTTCAATGTTATTCACATGTCTACAAGGGTTTATGCAGTGATTGTATATTTTTCTTCCTTGTGCTACAAAAATCTTAGCCTTAAGTGTAGTTGCCTTAAGAATTGCCAAGTCCCATGAGATGGACTGACAAACTTCTTTCAACTTCTTCTCCAAAAATCTCTTCTCTACCTTATTCTCTGTAGTCTTCAGCAGTGACTCAAAGTGATTGTCAAAGCTGTCCAATGCCATGCCTGGGTGCTATGCCTCATCCTTACCTTGAAAAGTAATAGGTGTAGGGAGTAATTTATTTACTATCTCCACTTCCATAGCTATTACCTTGACTCTTTTATCTCCTTTTTATACTAATTTTTCCTTAGCCTTAGCAAAATCCATGAAAGATAGCCTCATGAGCTCATCCTCATTTATGCTCTCTACATCTGCACTCACTAGTTTGGCCATACTTACCAACAATAGAGTAGAGGAGGTGTTTGGTTCTTTCTTTTGCTCCATTCTAGCCTCAACTACTTTCTCTACTCTAGTATCTTCTACCTTCCTTTCTTCTTGTTGTATTTCCTTCTCCTGTACATTTTCTTCCTATTTGTCCTCTATTTTCTCTTCCTCTATCTACCCTTCTTCTTCAACTATCATCACACTATCTAAGCTATCCAAAAATAGATCATTTATATCATGTGAAGTGTCAAGGGTCACAGGAACACCAAAGAAAAAAATTCTGGTTGCATGCTAGCCTCACTTGCTTGTTCACTTACTTTTCTATCTTGGAACTTTCTCCCAATCCCAAAGGTGTAGGCTTGGTAACTTTGGGAGGTGAAGTCTTCTTTGGCATATCACTCATTAGGATTTGATCCGGTGCCTTTTGAGTGTCCTCTATTACTTTATCTTATTTCCTTGCCATGATTTTCACCAATCTAGCCTTGGTCCTCAACAAGGGTTTCAATTCTTTTATTATCCTCTCCCTTTCTTGTATTGAGATAATAGGTAACATGTCCTTAATAGACTTGTTCCTAATGTTTTCATCTTCGAACTAAACCAATTGTTTCCTAATCTCCAGCTTTCTATATAGTTCCTTAGGAATGCTTCCTTCAATTTCTAACAAGTTTTTCTTCAAAGAAAACAAGTGTTCAATTATGGTGTCCTCAATCATTTCCTAATTTTCAAGGTCATATCTTTCATAGTATTTTTCCAGTGTTCTTCGATTTCCATATGTTATCACTCTCTTTTGCAAATTTTTAATGTCTAGCTTCCACAGCTCTTGTGGCCTCTTCTATACTTTTTCTTCTTCCTTCTCAATTAATTTGTCATCTTTCTTCTTCATTTCCACTTCTACCTATTTTTCCTTAGGGCTTCTTTGATTTTTAGACCTTGTAGATCTTCTAGGAATATTCATAGGTACAATTTCTTGTGATGTCTTCTCTTGTGTAGGTGATAGGTCAATTATGTCTGGTGTAGGGCTTACTGTCTTCGAAGCTTCATAAGGAGTAGGTGCATCAATAGCCATGCTAGAAGATGCTTCTGACATCTTAGTCCTTATGTTTTTCAGTTGATCCCTAGTAATTCCTACCTTTGCAGTGATATCCTCAACAATTTTACTAATCTTTCTTTTCCTTGTCACATTTTCTTGTCCTTCTCTAACCTTTTCTAACTTTTCCCTATATGTTCCCCATCTTTCTTTAGTAGGGTCTATTTTTTCTGCCAATACATGCTCTAACTACATAGATAAAATCTCAAAATTGACTTCATACCCCATAGGGTAACACCATTTCTTTCTAGGTTCCACTACCTCAAAACATACACAATCAATTTCAATCATGAAACATATAGTGTCCTTATACCTCTGAACTAGATCTTCAGGTATCCTATATCTTTCCTTTATCTACTTTTGTAGAATCTTAGTCATAGCAAAAAATTCTCCATCTACCCAATTCTATCCTGTCTTCAGTAGCTCTTAGAAATTTGAATTCCAATAGGTACATCATCCTTCCATGCCCTAGGGTGCATGCCAGGGAACTTGTGCACAATGTAGATATAATGTAGATATACATATGAACCAATAATGATCCAAACCTAAATGCCTTAGTCCTGTCTTTCTTTATAACTTTGACATTTTCTAAGAACTGTTGTACAAGAACTCCGTAAAAGTTGTACTTCTTTTTCTCCTTAACCATATATAAGCCATCATAATGAATCTAGCTGATACAGAGCTATTTATAACCTAAAATCATTGCCACCAATCTTACATCTTGCTGATAGATATCATTAGCTGTCATTTCTCTCTTATCCCACTTGGAATGGGTTAGGGTTTCCACCTATTTTCTTATATTCTTCTCTGCAATAGGAAGGGCTCCATCATTATCTAATCTAGTTATTTCATGAATCATTTGTGCACATATCTTTACTGGTTGTTCTCCAATCCATATGAATTGGTCATGGATTCTACTAAGGATTATCTTAAACCATTCAGTTTTAGTGAATTCCACTAGTAGGGTTAGCTTAATGATAGATTGATCCTCTAGGTGCTTAAACTCTTCTACCATTGATCCATCTTCTTCTATCATTGCATCCTATTCACTATAGATGTTTACATCTCCTATGATCTCATATTCACAATGAATATATGCCCTAATGTCCTCTACATGTAACACATTGTAAGGGGTTTATGAAAATGCTCCTTCTAGATCATCCTCACAAGATTTGAATAGGTGTTTCTTAAACTTACACCTAGGTCTATCCACAAAATAAAAAATGATTGGTGCATCCATAACTTCTCAAAGAATATAAATTCTAAATACCTTCAACATGCTAAATCTAGAACTTTGCTTCACACGATCACACAATATCTCTGCTAGATGACTAAAATGCTTCACAACTCTGCTCTCCTTAGTCGCCGATCAAAAAATGGTGTAGAAAAGATATCCTTCAATCTCTTTTATCCTTCACAAGTTGAGTAATTGCATTAAACATAGGTAGCTCAACTTTTCATGTTGTTCAGTCAACACAAATTTTGCAAACACAAAAAATGAATCTCCAAGTGCTGCAATCTCAAACATAAACTCCACAGTGTCTGTACACACCAAATCTAAGCTTGCATGAGCTTACTCCTCATAAATAGGGGCTAGATATAATCTATTCTCTACATCCAATGCTCCCCCTAAGTCCATGTGGCCTTCTATTTCAATGTCTCAAAGAACTCATCATTTAAAGACACAATATCATCTTCTATCTCTCCCTGAACCAATGCTCCCCCTAAGGCCATGCAACCTTCTATGTTGATGTCTCAAATAACTCATCATTTAAAGACACAATATCATTTTCTATCTTTGTTGGAAATTTGGCTGAGTTTATTACATATATTTTGTCATTATGGAAACATATGATCTACATGAAGATTGCACAGGTCAGAGAGCTAGTATGACAGAGCGCAATGCAAAATTGTCTAAGTATGAGACAATATTTTTACCAGTGAACCTGGAGATAGTTTTTGTTTGCGATGTTGATTGGAGTAAGTTAAGTGCTTTTTCACTTGAACATAGGCTCTATGATGACTATTTAAGACCCATCTCAGAGTGCAAGTTAGTACGACATGTATGGAAGAAGTTATGATAGTTTTACTAAAGACAGTGTCAAGCTGTCAGGACATAATATGAAGACAAAATTGGTAAAGAGTTAAGGGATTTTTTTTTTTAATCCAAATAATGAGTTAACAATATAAAGGGATGACATCCTAGATGTTAAACCTTGGATAAAGTTATTTGTAATATGATAGCCAACTGGAAAATTATTAATCCTAATAACTTGTATAAATGTAATTGTAAATTGTAAGAAGTAAATGATGTGAGATGTAATGATGAAGTAATATGATGCGAGATATATGATGCATATGTAATAGCAATAGTGAAAGAGAAGTGAAGAGATATTGATGTAAGTAGTATAAGGTTATGTACCTTAACCTTCTTTTGTAATCAGTGTATATTGTACATTACTTGTTTGGGCAGTGGGCTCATCTGGTAATCACATTTTGTACTGCCAACTCCTAATAGGGTTGAGGCTTCTAACAAGGCCTTTAGTCCCTTAATCAGGATTGAGACAATATATGCATGTAATAGACTCCTAATAGGGTCAACATCCCTAACATGATACTTTTGATTAGTGGATTTTTGTGGGTACCATGCCCACTGAGGTTTTCCCTTGGCCAGGGTTTCCTCGAGAACAAATAATGTATTATGAGTTCTTTAGTTTTATTGCTATGTATGTTGTTTAGCTTCTTATGTTATGCATGTGTAAAGATAATTTATTATATCCATAATTAGGAAAAATTAAAAGTTTGTAGAATACTAATTCACCCCCCCCCCTCTCAGTATTCCATATTTCTAACAATCTCTCCCTGAACCAATGCCTTATTGAACTCTTTCAACTTCCATATCTTGTCATCCTATTTAATTTCTGATTTCTTGAAGTGATTCTCAAACTCATTCATATACTCATTAAGACTTTTACCACTGTCACCAACATTCTTCTTTATAACCACATGAGGTGGTCCTCTTGGTTCTCTTGGTCCTTTTCTATTATCCTATCCAATTTATCTACAAAAATTTTCTATGTGTCCAAGGTTGTTGCATTTGTAACATGTAGGAGGTCTCCTTCTATCCTGATTTACTTGTAGCTTACAATACCTTGCAGTATGCCCAAAGTTATTAAATTTGAGGCATGTGATCTTGGTTGGTGAATCTTATCTAACATAATCTTTTTTATACCTAGACTAATCTAGTTCTCTACATTCTGCCTTCTTGTGTCCATAATCATAACAATTATAGAAATAACTAGAAAAGGGTTTGAAAGTTCCTTTACCTTTGCAATCTCTTTTCATGTGTCCAAATTTGTTGCATCTAAAGCATCTACCTTTGAAAAGTTTGATCTATTCTTTAGGTTCTTCATGAGTAGGTCTTTCTTCATTCTTTGCTTCATTTTCTTCTTCATTAGTCTTGGAACATTCTACTTCATTGAATCCAACTCCAGTCATGTCTCCTTTAGGTTTTTGTCTCTCTCTTTGTTCATCAATTTTATCACTACTCATGTCTAACTTCTCAATGTGTAATTTGGCTCAAGTGAGTTCTCCTTTAATGATCTAATTGTACTTCTCCAATTCCTGATATTTATCCTTGTAATGGTCAAGTTCAGTCTTCATTTGTCCTATTTTCTTATTTTCTTCTTTTAGTGACTCTTCCACTTTGTTTCTTGCATCCTTTTCATGTTGAATCTCTTTAATCATCAAAAGATTGATTTGTTCTTTTTCTTGCTCCAGCTTCTTCACTTGATCTGATGTATCATTGTCTGTTGATTTTGTCCATAAGGTCTTGTTTCTGACTTCTTGAAGTTTCAAGTTGTCCCTTTATTTTCTAGATGAAAAACCTTTTGCTCTTCTCAATTTGAATTTTAATACGCCATTCTCAGCCTTCTCTTTGTCTAGCTCATCAAGTGATGCTTCAAAGTTCTCTTGAAAACTTTTTGAATCCATTATGATCTCCCTTAAGCTATTAGTCTTTCTATCCAAGGGCCAATAGCTTCGATACTAATTGTTAGGATTAGGTAATACTAAGAGGGGGGGTGAATCAGTATTACTACACTTTAATTTAAACTTCAATCAATTATAAATAAACCATAACAATGCTAAAATCAAAAGAACATAAATGCACAATACATAACTCATGACACCATGATTTGTTCTCGAGGAAACCCTGGACAAGGGAAAACCCCGGTGGGGATGGTACCCACATCTATGCACTAAAATATTATATCCCTATTAGGAGATCTAGCCCTGTTAGGAGCTGATTATTACATAGTACATTTCCTTGCTAGTGGAATACAAAACCCTATTAGGGGATACAAAACACCTGGTTAAAGGTGGTGAGTATACAACTCTTACAATCAAAATATTGTCTAGTTATTTAGCCACCTTTTCTACTACTGATGGCTCTCAGACTGAGAGGAATAAAGGCATGGGAGAAACATTTAAGCATTTGAATTTCCACCCATCGACATGGACCCATGTGTGTTTCCCACTCTTCAAGCCAAGAGAAAAAAGTGAGCATCTGATTGTCGATACAAGACAAAAGATAAGACATTTTCTTTGGCCTCATTATCGATTAGAAGATCAATAATGAGGCCAAAGAAAACATCTTATCTTTTGTCTTGTATCGACAATCAGATGCTCGCTTTTTTTCATCAGACCTAGATTTCCTCTATTCTAAAATGGAAGGAGATTGTGGGAAAATGAAACCATGCTATTGGGTTTAGATTCATGAGAAAATGATGCAAAAAATAATAAAGGAGTTGTAGATACTTCTATATGAACAAAAGATGCTAGATATCTCACACGTAGACTTGTTGAAGTAGTACAACATTACTACTCAATAATATTCATTGAATATAGTTGAATTCTTTTTTTGCCAGCCAAATTTATGATACCAAACACTCAACACTCAGTTAAATTCTTATCAATAATCTATGTTGGATTTGCTTCTACAAAGCCGGGCGACCATAATACACCTCCGTCATAGCTACCATGTAGAGGTGTCTCAACTTTATTGTACAAAGTAATTTATGACAAATATTTTGACTTTGAGTTTTTTCATGAAAAAAATGGATTGAAAACATTAGTAAGATACAATATTACTCTTGTTAATATCCTTTGGATCTATATCTGCTACCTTTTTTTCTTATTATGCTATTGGTTCAAATGAGTTCTAAAAAGTGAATAATATAAGAACTTTCTATGCTTAGATAGTTCCAGTTGTAGCTCTATCAAAAAATGATCTCACATCTACTTTCTTCTCTCAGATTCACATCATCACATCATCATCATAATCATACTTATCACTTTCGTAAAGCACTCTATACTTATACACATTCTTCCATCTAGTTGGCTCTCACAATGCTTCAAAAAGTATAATAAAAACTAATGCTAATGCTAAACATAGAGTCGGTGATCATATATTACCAAAGTGTCAAAAATATATAACATCTATCTAACTTATCACATTTCCATACCAACTAACCTTTCCTTAATCTTCGTGACTACTCATATGCCCTGTTACATTGATTTTCTATCTTTGCATACCTTCATAATATTGTATCTCACTAATTTGATCACCAAAACACATGCAACTTTAACTGAAGGTCCTAAATATTCCAAAATACCTTCTACTAACTTCACAAGTTATAATACATCATACATTATCATCGCTAACCAAAAAAGTAACACAATATATTGTTATCCTAATTTTGTACTTAGTCATTTTCGTGACTATGACTCCAGTACCAGAAATATCTATATGCGCTCACTCCAGCATAAGTGTTACCATAAATGACAACCTTTAAGTGATCCGTAGTGCTCCAAAACATCACTTTCCAACAATTTTATTCCACAAACAATTTTATTTACCTTCTGAACATATGCTTGAATATTTTCATCCTCACTCATCCTCAAAGATTCCAACTTTCCTTTTAGGATCTACAACCTCACTTTCTTCACAATGGTATCTCCTTCATGTAAGGATTATAATTTTGTCTATACCTCATGTTAAATCTCTAAATCCATAATATTTGTATATTCAACATCTGATAAGGTTTTCAACAAGGCTTCCTTGGATCTCATGTTATACCCAAATTCCTTCTTCTCATCAGTTGTAGCAGTAGATAGATCTAAAAGAGGTGTGTATTTTTTCTTTTTACCTATCCAATAATCTTCTCCAATGCATCTCAAATGTGTGACCATATGAACCTTACATAAGCCATAGTTTGTTCTTTCAAATTTTAGACTCTCCTTTTTAAAGAATTCCATCCTAGATCACCTCAAGTGATGAAGATTCAAAAAGAGGATCTAGCTCTAATATCAATTGTTAGAAATATGACAACACACATAATTTAGAGGGGGGGTGAATCAATTGTGTCATTTAATTCAAAATCCTCACCCAACACTTAACCATAAAACTTAAATCAAAATGATAAACATTAAAGCACTAAACCACAAAGCACATCAACACATAACATCATAATTTTTGCATGGAAACCTGATTAAGGGAAAAACCATGATGGGGATCAAACACACGAGATGATGTAATGGAACAAAAACCATGTTAAAGGTACAAAATGGGAATGGACATGCATATATGCTCACTTCCTAGAGCTCACTACTGAAATACAACTGATGGAAACAACCTTGAGATTACAACAAGGGTTACAACCCCAAAATGGAATACAATCCACTAAATTATGAACTACCAACATGAAATGCCTCATCAACAACATAAACATCTCTATCTCATAATTTAGAACTTTTTTTGCACTATTCAACAAGAACACCAAAAAACATCCTCTTTCATGTAATAAAAATAGCTTGCCAACATCCAAATCATAAACTAATCAAGCTAAGAATACACATCCATGTCCTTAATTCACCACCAAATTAGCAACCAAAAATTTTGCATAACTGATCCATATTGATTCAAAAAGTGCAATACTGTCACTTCTTGAACAATTAGAAAATAATCTATTATAAATCACCTAAAACTCTCTTAAACCATAATGAGAACCTCTAAAACTTGAACAAGATCAAGTATATACATCCCTCAACATATCTTCATCTGTGCAACATCTAATCTGTAATATAATATCTAAATTGATGTAAATGTTTTAGTAAACAAGCCAAGAATATTGTCAAGAATAAATAAATATGTTAAAATCAATGACAAAACATCAGTTTTAGCACATATATGCATGAAATATCCAACACTTACCTCAATATCATACCTTGGAGTAGGCCATTCAAAGATATCCTTCACTTTCTCTATGTCCATTTTAAGACCATATACTGAGACAACAAATCCTAGGTACACTAACTCCTTCACAAAACTGCACTTCTTTAGGTTAATAAACAATTTCTTTTCCCTTAACATCTCAAAGACCCTACGAATATTCATTATATGTTCTTCCAATGTCTTACTAAATATCAAAATATCATTCAAGTTAGAAATAAAAAACTTACTCAATAATAGGTATTTGCATACACATAATGTACTGCATGACGATCAAATTTCCATGGTATCGCTAGAAATAGCTAACAAACATCCATACACATAATATCACACAATACCTCATCATGATAGTTTCTAATTTTGAACTTTACCAAACATTTTTCATTGAAAAAAGCCTTGTGATACTTCTGCAACCAAGCAATCTGATATGGATTCAGGTGCTTCCTTCTCTCTAACTTTAATTTATTAACTATTTCCTCTGAAACAAGGTTATTAGTACTTACACCATTAATAATGAAATTGCATACTTTACCATTACACTTACACCTTATGCAAAACAAATTATTCCTTTTCTTTGGCTCTTTCTCATCATTTAGCAAGGCTCTCTTGGTAACAAGGACCTATCTTCTTTTTGCATCTTCAAAATGTGATGAATCAACATCTCATCTACATGTTCAACTTGTGCATTTATTTTTGGTCTTCTATTTGTCCTCCCTTGATGCTGGGAATACTCATAAGCTCTATGTCTCTCTTCTCTACAATGCAAACATGTTCCATGAAAACCTCCTCTTCCTCTCTAATCTCTATTATTTTAATCATGAGGATGATATGAATTATTTCCCCTTTGATTTTTACTGCTACTAGAGTCATAATTCTTCTTCTAATCTTCATTTCAGCCTCCATAAGATCATCCACTAGGCTTTCCACCATGACCTATTCCACGTTTCTTTCTCTCAAACTTATTGTTCAGTTTTTCTTCTACCTTCAAAGAATATTGATATGCATATTTAATGGTATATATTCTTACCATTTTCAAATATTGTTGAATACTCAACCTCAACCCCTCTATGTAATGAGAAACCTTCTCCTTTTTATCTTTAGAATGATCCATTCTAATAAGGACTCGGTAGAACTCTTTTGTATATTCCTGGATAGATTTTCTTACTTGCTTCAACCCTTCCATTCTATTCATAAAATCAAGCTCATAGTCAACAAGAATGAATTTCCTCTTTAGTTTTTCCACCTTCCAACCCCACCTTGTTATCTTCTCCTCCCCTTTTCTATTTCTCTCCAATTAAACCTATTTCCATGAAATTTTAGCATGTCCTTTCAGCTTGTCCTTTGCAAATCTGACCCTCTCAGAATCTTCTACTTCCTCAAACTCAAAGTAATCCTCCATATCATTGATCCAATCAATCAACTCTTCTAGATTAAGATTTCCAAAAAGTGTAGAAACTTCAATATTTGGTCTCTTTCTAATCATGGAAATGACCCTAAAAAATATATCTTAATCAAGATCACTATCCGTTTCTTTCTCTTCTTCAAACTATCCTTCTTCTTCATATTCATCCTCACTTCCATCTCTTTCCCTAATATCGGTTTCTCTATGTAGCTCATCTTGCAGTTCTTGAACTTTTCTCTGGAGGGCTCTAAAACCCTCTTTTATCACACCCACAATTCTTCCACCACGGTTCCTTCATTGAGGAATTTTGTGTACTTATCTCTTAGACCCACAACCAAAGTCTTGGTGCAAACTACCCCCCATTTGGAGACCTATCTACACACTCACACTCATGAACTTATTTTCTAATACCACTTGATGAAGGGTGCTCCCCTTATTCAACCAAACACGCACAACACAACAAGGACATAATCATAAAATTGAAAGAACAAAACAATGGAAAGAACAAAAACACCCACTTTCTATTATCTTTAGTGAAATGACATTATAATGTTTATGAAAATAATATGCTATAGCCACATGGGAATTTTCATTACAATAGTCTACAAGATAGAGCCATAATTTACACTTTTGGAATTCAACCCTAAAATCCCACTTCATCCCTATATAAGTAGCACAATTAACTACCTTAGAATATTATAGAAAGTGAAATTTTCTCATTTTGGGACCTAGTGGTCCAATTTCCCCCCTTAAGTGATTTTTATCTCTTTAGTTCAAGTATCAAAACTTGAGTCCTGATGGAACAATTTATAAAAGCCATAAGTTTTGAACCATTGATTCGATTGACTATTATAACCCCATTACAAAAGCCTCTCAAAACACTCTACTGTTGGAGATTTTCCAGCAAGCCAGTGTTGATTGTATGTTTGTCATTGATGACAACATATGATAAGTAGCATGCATGGAAGATTTATGTAGTAAGATTTGAGTATATGTAGCATGGACATGTTATTAGCATGATATCATGGATGCACAGGTTAATTGTTAGTACAGACAGTTATGTAGCAGCTTGTGTCAGCAATGTTCCTGACAGAGTTACAGATAGTGTTCTATGAGTGATTGTACGTACAGTTATCATGGAGCCTTGCACGTTTGGATATGTGATGGAGACATGTTATTGTTGTTAAATTCATGGATTCAGATTTTGATGTGTAGTAGAAGTGAAGTTATGCAGTCGCTATTCACAAGTTATAGTTTCCTGTGTTTATCCATAAGAGCCGACAGAGATTATATTGGTACAAGAGTCATGTCTATCATTTTGGTATGCATTCTTGGATTAGTGATTGGAGAAGAGCTAAGAATGTTTTGTTAAGAGCACATGATGTAATTCAACTTGAGGAGAAAGTATCAATTAATTTGGTAGAGTCGATAGTGTGTAGCATGCGTCTACACTTATTGATTTGGATAGGTCCCAGTTTGTGTTGCATGCTTAGTAGAGCTGACCAAGATGTTATTGGAGAGTATTATTGTCTCTCTAATATGATTTCAAGGTGGTTCTAATAGGCCAACTTGATTATATCATTTAGAGAAAAGATACTTATATCCGGTCATTTGTGATCACTAGTAGCATGGCGTGGAGATGAAAGATTAGAGAAGAGCAGAGAGTGTGAAGTATTGTGCCATTAAGAAGAGGTCTATGTGATAGAGAAGATAGAGTGTTTTATTCATTGGAACTGATCAAGACAACAAGTCTACCTCACAATTCACCAAGATCCAGATATAGTGTGTATCTATTATTTAGAAGATTGTAGCCTTCACCCCTTTGAGCAGTGAGCTCTTGAACAGTGAGTCCTCACCCCTAACAAGGTCAATCATAAAAGAATCCTAACAAGGTCTAACCTTTGATCAGGTCACTATACTAAAAGCATTGTAAAGATCAATTCCTAACAAGGTTGTAAGATCTTCTAACAAGGATCATTATACACTAGTTCAGTTTATTAGTGGGTGTTAATTCCCACAGGGGTTTTTACGTATTTGGGTTTCCCCATAACTAAAATATTGGTGTTGTGTTCAAGTTTTCTTTCATTGTGTTTATGCTTAAAGTTTAAGTATACTTAATTGGATAAATAATTGAAACTTGTAGATAACTGATTCACCCCCCCTGTTAGTTATCTCTTGGGACTATTTCTAACAATTGGTATTAGAGCCAAGTGCCTTGGAGAGAGTTTAATAGCTTGAGGTTGATTAGATGGCATTCTTTAGAAAATATAGTCCTAAGTTTGATGGAGAGAACTATCTTGATTGGAAGAACAAAATGGTGACACTTTTGCAATGCATTGCTTTTGAAGTGGCTATCAAAGAAGTTAAGATCCCCTCTCTAGAAAATCTTGCAAAGGAAGATGCTACTGGAAAGAAAAAGGATTTGTTCCATCAGAATGCAATAGCTAAAGAAGCCCTTATTAGTACCTTATCTGATAGTGATTTTTTCAGAGATAAAGAAAGTAGACACAACTTACAAGATATCGAAACACCTAGAAGACATGTTTAAAGGAGATACACAAGAAAAGAATGCACATAAAAAGACATGGAAGAAAAGATACAATGCATTAGAGATGCTACCTGAAGAAGACATCAGAGCTTACAACCAAAGGATTAATGAAGCAGTTAATGGAATCAAGAACAATGGTGGAGAGATCTCGGAGGAAGACATTATGGATAAGTTGATGACTACTCTTACAGAAGAGTATGAAAAAAAGATCAACATCCCTGATGAGACCATGAAACTTACAACAAATTTCAAGAGAGAGACCTTGATCAGTAAAATTTCAGCTTTTGAGATTTCAAGATTGAAGACAGAGCCTAAAAGTGAGACAACCTTCAAAGCATCAGTCCATGGTAAGAAATCTTTAAACACTTCTGGTAATTTTGATGATGAAGATGAAGATAAAGAGATAGATGATATTATTGCTATGATTGCTAAGAAAGAAAGAAAAGGAAAAGGAAAGTATGAAGGTAAATTACCATTCAAATATTTCTCATGTAATAAGATTTGTCACTTTGCATCTAAGTGTCCTACAAGAGTTAAGAAATTCAGAACTAACTACAAGCCTAATTATACAAAAGAATGTTACTATGCTGGTGATGGATTTTATGATGATGATTCAGTTGAAGATGAAATTGGATTCATTGCTATTATGGAGAAGATGTTTGATGAGATGGATCATGAAGATGAGAAAAAGGAACAAGAGCTAGCATTGATTTCATAAGAAGACATAAGGACAAATTGGATTATAGATAGTGGTTGTTCACATCACATGACAGGTGATCAAGATAGATTTGTTCATCTAGACAAATACAAAGGTAGCATGGTTATATTTGGAGATAACACTCCTAAATCTATCATTGGTAGATGATCTATCACTATGGATGGAAAGAACAACACTGATGATGTTCTTTATGTAGATGGTCTGTAGCATAACCTTCTTAGTGTTGGGCAGTTTTTTGATAAAAGTTATCAGTTGGAGTTCAAATACAACAAATGCATCATTAACAAAAAGGATGGTGTAATGATTGCATCAGGTTCAAAGACTACAGGTAATGTTTTTCAGCTTAATTCAGAAGCAAGTTGTTTTGTTACTAAAATAGATGACAGTTGGCTATGGCATAAAAGACTATGTCATATCAATTTTGATAACATAGTGAAGATAAGAAATGTAAAGGCAGTAAGAGATCTACCTAGCATAGAAAAGCTAGTTGATACTATTTGCAGGGAATGTGTGATGGAAAAGCATGTGAGGAATTCATTTAGAAGAAAGCATAATTTAGTAGAGAACAAGTTGGATCTAATTCATAAAGACCTATGTGGACCAACTCAAACAAGATCATACTATGGTGAAAGGTATTTCATTTTTTTTGTTGATGATTATTCTAGAATGATGTGGGTTACGTTCTTGAAAGATAAGTCAGAAGCATTTGAGAAGTTCAAAATATTCAAAGCTAAGGTTGAGAATAAATTTGGACTAAAGATAAAGTGTTTGAGATCAGATAGAGGAGGAGAATTCACCTCTAACAGATTCTATGAGTACTATGAAGAACATGGCATAAAGAGATAGTTGAGTGCACCTAGAACCCCTCAGTAGAATGGGATTGCAAAGAGAAGGAATAGGATCATCCTTGATACAACACACACCATCATGATTGAAGGAAAAGTTGCACACACCTATTGGAGAGATGTGGTCAATACAATAGTCTATACCATCAATAGAATACAATTGAGGCCTGGCGCAGACAAGACACCTTATGAGCTATGGTTTGGTAATGTTCCCATAGTGAAATAATTTAGAATCTTTGGAAGAAAGTGCTACATGAAGAGGGATGAAGCAATAGGCAAGTTTGATGCAAGAAGCAATGAAGGTATTTTCCTTGGTTACTGTACTAAAAGCAAAGCTTATAGATGTTTTAATTTGAGATTGAAGAAGATCATTGAAAGAGCTCATGTTAAGATTGATCAAAAGTTTATGGTTCAAGAAATATATAATGATTATGCACCTATGATTGAAGAAGAACCCAGTCCTTCCACTAGTGAGAGAGTTGTTGAAGAGATGTTTGACAGTATTGATGTATTATTCAATGACCCTGAAATAAGTGAAGAAGAAACTCAGAAGGCAGATGAGATAGTATCACCTAAAGTTGCCAATTTTACATCTAGATATCACTCTAAGGATGACATCATTGGAGATCAGAGCAGAAAAGTCACCACAAGATAGAAAAAAAAGAGTTCAACAAAAAATGAAGCGGTATGTTTACTATCTCAGATTGAACCTTTAAGTGTTGAAGATGCATGTAATGATTCAGATTGGTATGATGCTATGAAAGAAGAACTAGATTAGATTATTAAGAATGATACTTGGGAACTGGTCCCAAGACCTAGTGATAAGAATGTGATTGGAACCAAGTGGATATTCAGAAATAGGATGAATGAAGATGGTATAGTAGTGAATAGAGATAAAATGGAATCACCTCTTTTTAATGTAATGTATGGGGGAAATATGAGATCCACTTCTAAATCAAAATTCCCAAGGGAAAGATCCAATTTGATCAACCAAAAGGTTAATGCACAATCGAATCAATCTATGGAGAATATGAAAAAGGAAGAAAACCTTATATTTCCCTATAAAGGAATCATGCTTGAAATCTAAAATAATACAAATACTAACCTCAAAATAGGGCAAATCTGGAAAATGCCAATTTTTTATGTCTGTGTGTACTTTCGGGCAATTTTGCAACTTGTTTCAAACTAGAAATGTCGAGACGAAGAAAACCCAAAAATCTTTTGTCTTTCTAATGGCATGTAGTCTTTGACCCTCATAAAAGGTCAAAGGCTACATTCTTTATTTGAAGGTCGATTTTGACTTTGTTCACAGATCTCAGAAGTTTTTTGAAAAGGGTATCCAAATCTGATCTTAGACCCAAAATTCTGCACCTGTACCTATAAGAAAAAGGGGGTTTTTGTTTGTATGGGGGGTTTTCCTTGGTCAAACCCCAATTTGGGAATTATCCTTGAAATTGAATTGAAATGTAATATGCATAAACAAAGAAATTGAAACAATTCACCTCGCTTATGTTGAAGTCCTTGTAGAGGATTTGAATCCTCAAATCCACAAGTAGGAATGCTTCAATGGATGTAGAATGAATGTAGGATGTCTCAAATCAATGGAATTTGATCTTCAACACCAATCTTGAATAGATCTTTGCATATGAGGAGGCTTGGATGAATGTAGAAGAATGGATCTTCAAGGGGGCTCCAAAGAGATTGAATCCTTCAATGGCTAACAATGGATCTCCTCGATGGATGAATGCTTGAACACTTGAATGCTTGAAGGCTTTCTTGAATTCACTTACTTGCACTTGAGAGCTCACTCATGAAATTTATTGAAGATGAGATGTGAAAACTTGATTGAGAGATGGATTGAAATGAGAGAGGAAGGCCTCCTTTTATAGTGAACTAGGGCACAATCTTCTAGAGGGGCCACCTTGGAGAATTAAATCCCAATTAGGTCCTAAAATTTAGAAATATACCTAGATTATATGCAATTTAAGGATTTACCATTCCAAAACCTGAAATGGCCAACCCGGAGGTGGGAAAATAAATATCCCCAAAACCCGACACCCGAAAATCATGGGCATTTGAAATCTAGACTGGGGGTTAGGGACAAGGTCAACTCTATCCTAGGTTAGGTTTGAGGTCAAATTTGACCTTGAGATCAAAAACCTCAAGACCGTAGCCCGGATTGCTAGGAAATGCAGATATGAAGTGGAAAATGTGTGTAGAGGGAAGCAAAATAGGAGGAAAAGCCAGATACATGCAAAGACCTAATCAAGGTGCTTAACATGACCCCAGACCACTTACTTAGAGGGATAAATGCTCTTATCATGGAAGTGCTTCCATTTTAAGACAATACATTAAGCCCCCACTTTAGCAAGAGTATGGACTTGATGCAAACTCTTCGTAAAGGAGGTCAGAATGAAAATAATAATCTTATCATAATCCAAGGAACAAAGAGAAACCTTAAGCCCCCAGGGACTCAAGTCTTTGTTGACTCCCAAATCACAATAATAGAGACATCTCTAGAGAGAGAAAAAGAAAGGGAGTGATTACCTCGCCCAATGAGAACTTATGTCCCATTGTGAACCACACAAGGAAATGGGGCTACTAGAAAGATGGAATTGAACCGCCTAGTGAATGTGGCTACTCACTAGTCAAACCATCAAGGATTCACCCTTAGGAATATTCTATTCCATAAGAATAAAACAAAAAACAAAAGAGATCCATTCTTAAGGACACCTCCGACCTTAAGGGATCAAAATATATGTATACTTGAAACTGGAGGGATCAAGAGATCCTAAAATATAAATCCATGCTTTAAGGATTAGTTACTAATCCAAAAAGAGAGAAAAGGTATTTTTGAAAAATATGTGAGTATCAAAAAGTGCGTGTGTGCAATAGGTGAGTAGAGTGTATGCCCCCACATTAAAGGAATTACTGACTATTTAACAAGAGAAATGGCTTTAATAGAAACATAAACAAATCCACTGATTACGTTTCCACATCAAGATGCCCCCCAGATGAAGACAAATCAAGGGAAATATCATTGAAACATATAGAGAACAAAGAAGGGATCTACCTACCATGGGGTTAGTATGATCATAAGATAATATATATATGATATTATTGCAAATGAATTGACGTCATTCCCCAAAGAAAGTAGAACTATGATAAAAAAGGAGGAGAGATCACATAAGATATACGAAGGAGAATCTTTTCAGACCATGACATGGAGACCAAAAAGAATTAGTGCTACCATATCCTGAATCCAAGCAGATTACGCAAGGAAACATTTATGAACAATAGCACAATTACAACATAACATTAAACAACACATAGAAGAATAGAGATACATATAGAGGAATTTGAACAACAGTTTCGATTCCTTTATCAGCTTGTACCAATTGAGTAACAAGGATCATATAAAAGAATCTAACAACATTTAGCAAACACATTATGGGAGAAGCATAGTACAATAGGAAAACACACAACAAAGCTACCATGAAGGACAAGTTGATCAAGCATGTTGTCTACTCTCCCCATCTCAAATTATATCATTTAGGGAGGGTGGGTAACTCGCAAGAGGGACTATTTCCAACACAGTAGGAATGATAGCCAATTCCAAACAAGGATCCTCTTGAGAATCACAATGTTCAACACTAGGTGTAAGAGTTAATTGTGATGAAAGCATATTAGGTAGATCAATGTCAATGTCAATAGTCTCATATTCATCATTAACATCATTAGTATTATCAAGAGTATCTTCTTCATCCAAATTAATCAAAATAGGATCTAAGATACAAATAGAATCATCATAATCATGCATCTTAACATCATTATTAGTAACAACTTCTTCTAACACATCATGCATAGATTTATCCAAAGAAGGTAGAGATCTTTGAAGAATAGAATTATGAGCTTTAGCATGAGCATGATGCTTCTTACAACATTCATTAGTAGATTGATTATGTTTTGATTTATTTGAAATAGGTTGAGAACTAGGAGGAGCAATCACAAGATCCTTCATAGGTTCTTTAGGAAGATCAATAGGATTATCAACAATAGGAGGAACAATCATAGGATCTTTGATAGGTTCTTTAGGAAGAGTGATAGAAGGAACTTGATTAACAAAACTAGAAGTCATAGTTAAAGGAGGTATAGTGTTGGCATTAAGCAGGATTGCCACTAGTGACAACACTTATTTGCATCCTCAGTGCAAACTGAGTAGAATAGTGCAAACTGAGCAGAACAGTGCAAACTACGCAGAACAGTGTAAACTAAGTAGAATAGTGAAAACCAAGCAGGACAGTGCAAACTAAGCAGAACAGTGCAAACCGAGCAAGACAGTGCAAACCGAGCAGGACAGTGTAAACCGAGTAACATTATGTCTACCGAGTCACAGGTATTTACCGAGTTCGAAACTTACCGAGTGGTTAGTATGAACCGAGCCTTCACTTCTACCGAGTGCATGACGATGCCGAGTAATGCAGTGGATGCCGAGTATCAGAAAGTCACCGAGTTAGTTTGCAGGAACCGTGTAACCATACTTGGGCCGACTTAGTAGCACTTATGTTTATTTTTCAAGCTGACTTTGTAATTGTAATTAATTGTTTAGACTTGTATATAAACAATGTTGTAAAAATACCAAGAGTATGAATGAAAAAGAGAAAAAGGCAGAGATAAGCGAATTACAAAGGGCTACAATAGTATAAGAAGCAGCAAAGACAAATTCATCACAGAAGGTGATCAGTACATCAGCAAATCTCATTCAACAATCCAGTTGCAAAGTAAGAGATCTACTATTTCATCCTAACAGGTGAATCAACTTGAAATCCTTTAACCGGGTAGACTTAACAGTCTTTGTAAAATCTTTGAACCGAGTGCATACTTCATTGTATGTTTGTAAAACCTCTAACAAGGTGGACCTAGCAGTCCTTATTGCTCCTAGCAGGGCAGATCATCAGAAGTGATCAATGTAAGCCTTAACCGGCCAACTTTATACTGCAGTATTAAAGCTTTGTGGGTTTCATCCCCACCCCAGTTTTACTTTCTTTTGGAAGGTTTCTGGGTAACCAAATCTATGTGTCATTGTTGTGAATGCTTTTATGTTTCATGCTTTCTATATGCAAAAGGATAAAGTGAACTATATGTTAATACATGTGTTATTGAAAGAAAATTTGGAGTTACTGATTCACCCCTCCCCTCTCAGTAACTTGGTTAATTCCTGAATATTTCCAACAATTGGTATCAGAGCTGTATTGGTTCTCAAGATAAAGCTTAACTAGCTTGAGCAAAGATCTAGGACAATGGAGGTATTCAAACTGAACAAGGTGATTGAAAATGAAAAGCTAGATCTGGAAATGGCCATAGCTAAACTTAAAGAAGCAAAAGAACATCTTTCCCAATCGCTAAGAAGAAGGAAGGAACTTGCAAATCAGATGAATGATCATAATTACATTGAAGAAAAGATTGAAGATCTTTTTCCCTCAGATAGCTCAGATGAAGCAAACAATGTTGTCAAAGAACTCCTAGAAAAGAATGGGTCTCTGCAGGAAGAAGTGAAAAAATTAAAAAGAGAACAAGAACTACACTCAACAAGATTTTGTGAGATCTTAGAAAAAAGAAACAAGTTGAAAGATGAATTAGATGGAAGGAATAATGAAGTCCAAAATAAAACCCTTCAGCTAGAAAACCTAATTGATCAGATCTCCCATACAAATGAGGAAATTCTGACTCTAAGATCAGAAATAGAAAGCACAAGAGAAGAACTAAGATCTGAAAAGCAAATCAATCTAAGATTGATGGATGACCTAAACACCGAAAAAAAAATCAATGAAAGAATGCCTAAAAGCCAAGAAGACTTAAATCAGCTGTATGATCGAAATCTTCATAGGCAAAAAGGAAAAGCAGGACTTGGATACAAAGGAGAAGGTGAATCTTCTAAGCAAGGTACTCAAAGAAATCAGAAACCTACTTGTAATCATTGTGGAAAAATAGTACATACTTCAAATAAATGTTGGAGCAATGAAAAAGAAGAATTCAATGGAAAATGCTACAACTGCAATCAGCATGGTCACAAAGCAAATGAATGCAAGGAAAAACTAAGATTCAAAGGTAATTGTAACAAATGCAATAAACAAGGTCACAAGGCATCCGAGTGCAGATCCAAAACATTCAATCCAGCAGAACAAATTATGAAAGCAATGTTTGGATGGGATTACAACACTTGGTGTAGATGTCATTACTGTGGAGAATATGGACACATTGGCATGAACTGCATAAAACATCATCTAAGGAAAAGAGATACTACCATAAGATGTTTCAAATGCACTAAACTCGGTCATATAGCCAGAAATTACATGAATGCTAGTGAAGTTGAAGATGGAAAGAAGAATGCAGAAACTAAGGTCGGGAAATAGATGAGACAACAGTGGATTCCTAAATCTACCGAGAAAACCAGTCCAAGTAATGGAATGGGTGGCTCTACCGACTCAAACTAAATTCCCAAGAAAGCACTGGAATTGTATTCTCATAGACAAATTTCAAGCAGTTCCAGAACTGAATTAAAAGAAAGATCTAAATTGGCATACAAGATGCAATAAGATCACAGGAAGGTCGGTATCAATTTTCACCGAGCAAGGTCGGGAGCGATCTAATATGATTACCGAGCGAAGTCGGAGCAATATGAATTCTCAAGTTCACCGAGTTGCAAAGTCTTTATCAAGAAATTAATTCATAGTGGGTGACAGTCTATCGGAATTCATACCTTAATTTCTATGAAGCATTAATGAAAGAGTTGTAAACAAAAGGCAAGAAATCAAACTCATTCTTCACCGCGAACTTTAGCATTTTGAGAGCAGAAAATTTCCAGAGCAATCAAGCGATTCAAATACTTTTGCAAAAAGAATTCTCTATGAGCTACCATGGCATCATCCAGCGCTTCAGCGATGAAAGGATTAGAAATGATAATCAAAGGGGAATGGAGAGCACCAGACTTCAAACTCATGCCCACAATTGTAGCAGCCCTAGACCCAAATGGAGCTCAATCTCAGATTCCTCCTAAGGTACTACTTGTTAACGATATTCGCAATCATTTCAATTGTGCAATTCAAGAGATGGGAAACCTAGAGCTAGATATTGTGTGTGAGGAATTGTGTGCAAATGGTGTTCTAAAACCAGAGCACAAACATCTGGAAGACAAGGGATTAGTTCACATTACACATTTACCTCAAAACTTTTGGGAAAAATGGGTTAGATACATTCTCAACCGTGTACATGAAGGCAAGATTTGGCTTGAGCAACCCATAGAGATCACTAAGAAGATGATTCACCAAATCACCGGTCTTCCCATGTTAAACAAAGTTAAATCTACCAAAAACCTAGGTCGGCCGGAGCTGGAGAAGAAAACCCTAGCCGAGTGGGACGGTAGAGGCATGAAAGTAAGCAGCATTACTGATGCTGAACTGAAGTTTGGAACACACATAATTGCTCATAAAATTTATAGTTCAAGTCAACAGAATAGTGTTTCCTATGAAGCCATAGACCTAGCATACAAAGTGGTAAAGAATAATTTATCATTTGACCTTGCAGATTTGTTGTTAAAATAGTTTAACAAGAACATGGAAAGCATTCAAACTTCCAAAAACAATGCATGTAATTTTGGATCTCTACTGGTCTGTTTATTTTTCTATGTTCAAAAATTCTTCCCTTCCAAAGGAAAAGTAGTATGGAGAAAGGATGTGCCAATTCTTTATGAGATAAATGAATATATTTCAGAAATGGGTGAAAATTTTGAGAACATCATGGATAGTTATTTTGAGTCTTTCAAGGAGAAAATGAATGACAGATTTCGGATTCCACAGAAGTTGGTGGAGGATTATAAGGATGATATTTGTTTCATGGTGGACTATGACAAAGTATACATTCAAGCAGCTAAACCGAGGATTGTACATGTGAAACCTCTTCCTTATGAGGTAAACATTGATGAAACAAAGAATATCATTGAAGCCCTCCTTAATCAACCTGTTGATCCCAAAGCTCCATATTTTGGAACATATGAAGAAGCAAAAGTGAGAATTGAAGTATAAAGCTTCCACAGGCAGTAAATAAAGGAAAAAAGAGGATAGCCAAAATGCAAATGCTAACCGAGGATAGAGGAGAAGACACTGAAGAAGAAGAGAAAAAGGATGAGAAAACAAAGGAACCGGAACCTGCAAAGAAGAAAGGAAAGGTATTCATTACCAAGCCTCCCACTACCGTATTTACAAGGAGAAGTGCAAGGGGTAAGGTAGACAAAAAGGACAAAGATATAATATTCAAAAAGCCTCCTCTAACCCTTCAAGAGAAGATCAAACTTTTGAGAGAAGGATCAGGATCTGGAGTAAGTAATATAAAATCTTTAAAATATGAAACAAGATCGGAAACATAACAAAAGGAGATTGAAGATGCTATCATTGAAAAGATGGGACAGTGGAAATACTCTCCTGATGAAATAGCCCAATAGATTCCAGGAGCTTTATTAGATCAAATAAAAATGAGATGGGTCAATGCAAGGCAAACTGTAAAAGACATATTTGATCAAACCCTGAAATAGTTAATGACCAGCTTGAAAAATGATGAAATAAAGAAGGCATTGAAGGAGAATGAAAATAAGATGACACTGAAGTTCAATACTTGTTTAATTCTGATTAACAATATTGAATCGGTTGTGAAGAGTGCAAATGCCACATGGAAGAACTTATACCATCTTCACCAACCGAGTACTGAATTAGTTATAATAAAAGACATTGAAGATGACAGTGATGAACAGGAAGAAGCCACTGAGGTAGATGATACCGTAAGGATAGCGGTAGAAGTCATTGCATCACTTCCTACCTCTCCAGAAAAAGTTGCTACATCTAGCCCGGAGACATCTTCAAGCTTGGTTGTGACAACTTCAACATTTGTCCAATCACCTATAGCAACAACAGAAGTAACTACCATTTCTTCTACCAAGTTGCAGTCTCCTATTTCATCAAGTTTTCCAGCACTAAGTATTCTAGTTTTTGATTCTAGAAGTGTAAATAGTTCAAGTTCTCTAGTAGATAGTATACCATTCTCTATAGCCAGTCCTACTATGTCTACTGTCACTACTACTAAGGCATTAAGTATAGATAAGCCTGAGGCTCAACCGAGTATAAGATTTTTGGGTAAGAATATAGTAGAGGATATAGACATAGATGAGGAAATAGAGATTCCAACATTGGATTTTGCAAATCTATCAGCGGATCAAATGCAAAATATAGGTGAAATCCTCCAAAGGAAAGCGAAGCAAAAGAAGCTTAAAGAGGAGAGAGACAAGGAATATCAAATCATTAAGGATGCTAAGGACATTTTGTCAGAAGCATTAGGTATTAAAGTAGACTCCTCTCAACATGTTTTGTTACAATTAGCAGAAGTGGTAAATAAGTACAATGAGGATTCATCTGGGACAAAAAATTTAGTTGAAAAAGCCGAGAAGAAATTCAACAATAAAGTGCTTGAGCACATTGCTCAGCACATAGCTATTAATCAAGTAGAATTATCTTCAGTTTTGACAAACATTGAATCTTCCTATTCGAATGTTACCTCTCTTTTGGCCAAACTATGCAATGTTGTTGAATTCACCAAGGATGTCAAGGATAAAATGAATAAAATTGATGAGGATTTGAAGATTAGCATACAGAAGCTGCAACTTGAACCAAGTTCAAACTCTGCTCATCACATGAAAATCTCATTCCTATCAAATATGCAGTCAGAACTACTGAAAGAAGACACAAGGATCCGGTCCACACTACTAGACATTCAGAACATGATCCTTCCCATCATGAATACAATGTATAAGCACATTGAACATTCCAAAACATTAATTCATGACAATCAGTTCTCAATAGCAGATCACATGATTACACTCTTTGTAGAAGTCCAAATTGCAATCCAAACATGCAAGATTCTACAAGAAAATTGGGACAGAACCCTGGCACTGATAATGAAGGTACATTCTATTTTTCTATCAAATTTTGGATTCTCCCTGTAAAACACTTGTATATACACCTTTGGCATTATCACCAAAAAGGGGGAGATATGTATAGAAGAAAAAGTTAGTGCATTGAAAGGGGGAGATAATTTATAAAGCCCTATGACAAAGACAAATTTTGAAAAATTAAAATAAATCTCAGCATGGTTCATGTATATAAGTTTTGGGCAATAAGTGTTTTTGTCACTAATGCCAAAGGGGGAGATTGTTGGCATTAAGCAGGATTGCCACTAGTGACAACATTTATTTGCATCCTCAGTGCAAACTGAGCAGAACAGTGCAAACTGAGCAGAACAGTGCAAACTGAGCAGAACAGTGAAAACTGAGTAGGACAGTGCAAACCAAGCAGAACAATGCAAACCGAGCAGGACAGTGCAAATCGAGCAGGATAGTGCAAACCGAGCAGGATAGTGTAAACCGAGTAACATTATGTCTACTGAGTCACAAGTATTTACCAAGTTCGAAACTTACTGAGTGGTTAGTATGAACTGAGCCTTCACTTCTACTGAGTGCATGACGATGCTGAGTAATGCAATGGACGCCGAGTATCAGAAAGTCACCGAGTTAGTTTGCAGGAACCATGTAACCATACTTGGGCCGACTTAGTAGCACTTATGTTTATTTGTCAAGCCAACTTTGTAATTGTAATTAATTGTTTAGACTTGTATATAAACAATGTTGTAAAAATACCAAGAGTATGAATGAAAAAGAGAAAAAGGCAGAGATAAGCGAATTACAAAGGGCTACAGTAGTATAAGAAGCAGCAAAGATAAATTCATCACAGAAGGTGATCAGTACATCAGCGAATCTCATTTAGCGATCCAGTTGCAAAGTAAGAGATCTACTGTTTCATCCTAACAGGTGAATCAACTTGAAATCCTTTAACCGGGTAGACTTAACAGTCTTTGTAAAATCTCTTAACCGAGTGCATACTTCATTGTATGTTTGTAAAACCTCTAACAAGGTGGACCTAGCAGTCCTTATTGCTCCTAGCAGGGTAGATCATCAGAAGTGATCAATGTAAGCCTTAACCAGCCAACTTTATATTGCAGTATTAAAGCTTTGTGGGTTTCATCCCCACCCCAGTTTTACTTTCTTTTGGAAGGTTTCTGGGTAACCAAATCTATGTGTCATTGTTGTGAATGCTTTTATGTTTCATGCTTTCTATATGCAAAAGGATAAAGTGAACTATATGTTAATACATGTGTTATTGAAAGAAAATTTGGAGTTACTGATTCACCCCTCCCCTCTCAGTAACTTGGTTAATTCCTGAATATTTCCAACATAT
Organism: Chamaecyparis obtusa; assembly: GCA_027943335.1. Classification (NCBI taxonomy): domain Eukaryota; kingdom Viridiplantae; phylum Streptophyta; class Pinopsida; order Cupressales; family Cupressaceae; genus Chamaecyparis; species Chamaecyparis obtusa. The sequence continues at coordinate 91,076 of BSBK01003287.1, forward strand.
AGAAGGTGTAAGAAAAATACCACAATTAAGATCCATGGGAGAAATGCTTAATTTAAGAATCTTATGATGTTTATAGGCTTGATATGAGCGAAAAAGATTATCAGGTCGAGGAGGACATGAATTAGGTAATGAAGGCCAAAAGAAATCCAGAGCAACACAATCTCTAGGCCTAGAAGGTTGATATAAACTATGATTAACCATCTTCACTTCTTCATCATGAATGAAATTAAGACACTTATGGATAGGTGAAGCAACAACATGCATGGCATTTAACCAAGGAAAACCTAGCTTAACTTGAAATTGATTAGAAGTAGGAACCACAACAAAGGTAGTGTTCACAAATTTTCCACAGATTTCAATCGGTAAAGTAATAGAACCAAATGATGGATAAAGAAAACCATTGCAAGTTTAAATCCATACATTCTATGTATCATAAGAATCGCGTTGTAAGATTTTCATAAAAATATTTTCTTCAGTAATAACATTGACTAAGGATGTAGGATCAACAAGACAACCATGTTTAGGTTTCTGAGAAATCCTAGCATAAATGTAAAGGGGACCATCAGGAGCCTTAATAGTCTTAGAGTCATCAAAGGTAATCAAAAGTTCTTGAGGTCTTTTATCCTTAAGTTGTTGTTGAGGTTTAGGTTGAGTTTTCAGTTTAGGTTTAGGTTTTGGTCGAGGTTGAGATTGAACTTGAGGTTGAATCTGAGGTTGAGGTGGAGATACAGATTGACCAACATGCTCCACTTGATTAACAACATGATTGAGATCATCCATCTTTGAATCATACACAATTTCCATGATAGATGGTTGAGCAATGGTATTAGTATCATGTGTAGGTAAAGGATTCATATAGATTTAAAGGTTTTGATTAGGAGAGATAGATTTGTTCCCACTACCATCAAGATTATCAATAGATAAGGCATTAGATTCAATTAAGTCTTGAACCTTATATTTTAAAGAATAACACTTCTTAGTATCATGACCATTCTGATGATGATATTGACAAAAAATATTTTGATCAAAGATTTAGATGCAATCATAGTACGTAAAAGAGGTTGAATAGGCGGTAATGTAATCATATTGGTAGTTAAAAACCTATTCATAATAGTATGTAAAGATTTAGAAAGAGGAGTAAACATACGATTTAATCAAACAGTAGTGGATGCAGATGTGGCATTGTGAGATGCAACAACAACTTGATCAGCAACTGCATTCACTTGTTTGTTTATCTTGACATTGTTGTTGAATTTTTAAGTTTGTTTTGATTAGGAGCAGCATCACTCTTATCAACTAGAATAGGAGACATTGGAGTGTTGCTCTCAAATTGACTCACTTGTAATTGATAATGATGAAGCATTGCACAAAGTTGTTGAAAAGTGGTAAATTCAGTAAGCAGAATCTTATCTCTAATATCCTTTTGCAAATTTGAAATAAACATACGTTGAATATCAATATCAGGAACAAGATAGGAAATTTGAGCATGAAAATGCTTAAATCTACCAATAAATTCAGTTAATTTTTCTTTAGCACTTTATTTACAATGCATTAAATCAGTCAAAGACACTTGCGGGCCAATGTTGTTTTGAAATTGTTGAATAAAGGCACTAGCAAGTTTTGGAAAGGAATCAATAGAATAAGGAGGCAAGGAACAATACCATTGTAAGGCCTTGTCACAGAAGGTTCTAGCAAACAGTTTGGCTAAAATCCTATGGTCACGAGCATAATCACTATAAAGGATTTGGAATGTTTTAACATGATGAACATGATCTCCTTTTCCATTATAATTCTCAAGATGAGGCATATCACCTTCCTGAGGAATAGGAGTAAGAATAATATCCAAGGACAAAGGACTTCCCATGTCACATGTAGGGATACTAAACTTGTTTTGAGTTAAGGAAGTGAGTTGTTGGTCTAAGGATGATACAGTTTGAGCCAAACTGATGATTATTGAATCATTAGAGGAAATAGGAGGAGTAGCAACATTAGACACACTAGGTAAAGTGTAAGAAGCTACATGAATAGAAGACACAACTAGAGGAACACTAGGAACTATAGTTGGAAGTGGATTGGAATAAGTAAAAGGAACATTATGATATGAAGGTTGTGATGTAGGAAGGTACATAGGAGGAACACTCATAGGAACAGAGGGAACTGTCACAGTCACCAAAGAAGGAGTATAGGTAGGAATACTAGGTAAAGGATTAGAAGGAGGTTCTACACTAGTGATAGGAGGAATCAACCCTAAATCTTAAGCTTATTGAGTTTTGGTTTAACATTTGAATGCACGAGGTGAGTAATACCACACAAGAGATTAACACCTTGATCACTATCATGAAGAACTTTATTAAGAGCCTCTATAGCTTGAATAGAATCTTGATTATGGTTCTCTTGAATAAGCCAATTACCCATTTTATCAAGTTCAGTTAAAATTTTTTGGACTTGTTTAGGAGAAAATCTTAAAGCGACATCCTCATCATGAGATGAGTAAGAAGATTTTTTCTCCATGGTAGGATTGGAATCATGAAGAATCAAATTGTCATCCGGGACCCTAAGGAAAGGAGAGGAAGATTCAAGATCAAAGGTACCCATGAGTCTACGACTTCTTCTAGCTGGAATGTTATAAGTTGGACTAGTAGTAGTAAAGCTCATAAACCAATGCAAAGCAAATGAACTAAACTAAGAACACATAAAGCATGAATATTTTTGTATTTTTGAAATCTAATTAGCATACAAGATCTAACACAAAATAGAAATCTAATACTAACAAGATAAAAGGAAATCTAACACCACAAAACACAATAGGACATCCAATTCCATAAAAGAGAGGAGAGTAAGTATGTCAGGTTCACCAAAATGAATAGAGGTAAAATGGAATCACCTCTATTTAATGTAATGTATGGGGGAAATATGAGATCCACTTCTAAATCCAAATTCCCAAGGAAAAGATCCAATTTGACCAACCAAAAGGTTAATGCACAATCGAATCAATCTGTGAAGAATATGAAAAAGGAAGAAAACCTTATATTTCCCTATAAAGGAGTCATGCTTGAAATTTTAAATAATACAAATACTAACCTCAAAATAGGGAAAATCTAGAAAATGCCAGTTTCTGATGTCTGTGTGTACTTTCGGGCAATTCTGCAACCTATTTTGGACTAGAAATGCCAAGACGAAGAAAACCCAAAAATCTTTTGTCTTTCCGATGGTAAGTATTCTTTGACCCTCATAAAAGGTCAAAGGCTACATTGTTTATTTGAAGGTCAATTTTGACTTTGTTCGTAGATCTTAGAATTTTGCCGAAAAGGGTGTCCAAATCTGATCTCAGATCCAAAATTACGCAGCTGTACCTACATGAAAAAGGGGGTTTTTGTTTGTATGGGGGGTTTGCCTTGGTCAAACCCCAATTTAGGAATTAACCTTGAAATTGAATTGAAATGTAATATGCATAAACAAAGCAATTGAAACAATTCACCTCGCTTATGTTAAGGTCCTTGTAGAGGATTTGAATCCTCAAATCCACAAGTAGGAATGCTTCAGTGGATGTAGAATGAATGTAGGATGTCTCAAATCAATGACATTTGATCTTCAACACCAATCTTGAATAGATCTTTGCATATGAGGAGGCTTGGATGAATGTAGAAGAATGGATCTTCAAGGGGGCTCCAAAGAGATTGAATCCTTCAATGGCTAACAATGGATCTCCTTGATGGATGAATGCTTGAACACTTGAAGGCTTGAAGGCTTTCTTGAATTCTTGAATTCACTTTCTTTCACTTGAGAGCTCACTCATGAAATTTCTTGAAGATGAGATGTGAAAACTTGATTGAGAGATGGATTGAAATGAAAGAGGAAGGACTCCTTTTATATGAACTAGGGCATAATCTTCTAGAGGGGCCACCTTGGAGAATTAAATCCCAATTAGGTCCTAAAATTTAGAAATATACCTAGATTAAATGCAATTTAAGGATTTACCATTCTGAAACCTGAAATGGCCGATCTGGAGGTAGGAAAACAAATATCCCTGAAACTCGACACCCAAAAATCATGGGCATTTGAAATTTGGACTAGGGGTCAGGGATGAGGTTGACTTTGACCCTCAAGGTTGACTTTGACCCTCAAGGTTGACTTTGACCTCGAGGTCAAAAACCTCAAGACCCTAGCCTAGATTTCTAGGAAATGTAGTTATGAAGTGGAAAACGGGTGCAGAGGGAAGCAGAATAGGGGGAAAAGCCAGATACATGCAAAGACCCAATCAAGGTTCTTAACATGACCCCATACCACTTACTCGGAGGGCTAAATGGTCTTATCATGGAATTGCTTCCATTTTAAGATGATACAAGTAGTAAGGAATAAAGCAAGGATAGTATGTAAGGGATATGCACAAAGAGAAGGTATTGATTATTTAGATACATTTGCACTTGTGAGTAGATTAGAAGCCATTAAGTTGTTTATAGCTTATCTGACATTCAAAAAATTCAAATTTTATCAGATGGATGTTAAGTTAGCATTATTGAATGGAGAGTTAAAGGAAGAAGTATACATTGAGCATCCAGAAGGATTCACCTTATCAGACATGCCTGATATTGTATGCAGATTAAAGAAAGCCCTCTATGGACTTAAGCAAGCTCCTAGAGCTTGGTATGAGAGACTTTATGGATATCTAACAAAAATTGGATTCAAGAAAGGAGCAACGTATTGTAATCTATTTATAAGAGAGACATCTGAAGGTTTACTACTTGTAGCTATATTTGTTGATGACATTATCTTTGGGGGAAATGACAAACTTAGTGCAGAATTTTCTAAGGAGATACATAGAGAGTTTGAGATGAGCATGATTGGACCTATCAAATACTTTTTGGGATTAAATGTGCAATAGACAGAGAAAGGTATTTTCATTAATCAGTCTAAGTATGTGAAAGAGATATTGAAGAAGTTCAAGATGGATGATTGCAAGCCAGTGGGTACAGCTATGATAACTGGATGCAAGCTTACAAAAGAAGATGATTTTCCAGTAGTAGTTATAAAATTATACGAGTCTATGATTGGTAAACTCATATATCTTACTCAAACTAGACCTGATATTTCTAATGCAGTTGGCATAGTTGGAATATTTGCAGTAGAGCCTAAACAAAATCACCTCATGGTAGTAAAGAGAATATTCAGATATTTGAAGGGCACTATAGATTATGGTCTATGGTATCCTAATTAAGAGAATGTTGAGATTCATGTATATACATATGTAGATTGGGAAGGATGAATGGATGATAGAAAGAGTACATCAGGAGGAGCAGTATTTCTTGGTGATAGACTAGTCACTTGGACAAGCAAGAAGCAGAACAACAGTAGAAGCAGAGTATGTTTTAGAAGCTTTTACTTGTTCTACAATTGTTTGGATCAAGCAGATGATAAAGGATTTTGGAATTCAGATTGATTATCCTATTTTTATTCATTGTGATAACACTAGCACTATCAACATGTCAAAAAACCCTATGATGATTGCAAAGACAAAACACATAGAGATTAAGTATCACTTCCTAAGAGAGAAAGTGGTAGAGAAAGAAGTCAAATTGGATTATGTGAGTACAAAGGAACATATAGAAGATCTATTCACAAAGCCTTTACCAAAGGATAATTTTGAGTATCTCAGGGAGAAGCTAGGAGTAATTCCCTTCCCTAATTCTAATTAGAGAAAGTGGAGAGAGCATCAGTCCTCAGTGACTGATGGATGGTTGACTACTCTACTTCAGGAGTAGTACCAGTGCTTAAATGTTTGGTGCCCTTTGCCATTGATGTCAAAGGGGGAGTAGTATATAGTCATGAAAAATAGTATTAAAGGGAGAGTACATAGAGAATTAAGGAGGAGTAATATATAGCAGCAAGGGGGAGTAGTATTTAGTCATGGAAGCAGTTCAGTTGAGGAAATGGAGAATGTTGAAGAATATTGTAGCAGATGGAGGATTCATCCTTGGGGGAGTTTTGATGAGGAAATGGAGAATGTTATAAAAGAATTTTTCATTTGGATTGGTGGTGTTTTTCATTCCATATGTTGCCATCAATGCCAAAGGGGGAGATTGTTGGAGATTTACCAGCAAGCCAGTGCTGACTGTATGTTTGCCATTAATGACAACATATGATAAGTAGCATGCATGGAAGAATTATGTAGTAAGCTTTGAGTAAATGTAGCATGGACATGTTATCATCATGATATCATGGATGTAGAGGTTAATTGTTAGTACAAATAGTTATGTAGCAGCTTGTGTTAGCAGTTTTCCTGATAGAGTTACAGGTAGTGTTCTATGAGTGATTGTCTGTACAGTTATCATGGAGCCTTGCACATTTGGATATGTGATGGAGACATGATATTGTTGTTAAATTCATAGACATAGAGTCTGATGTGTAGTAGAAGTGAAGTTATGCAGTTGCTATTCACCAGTTGCAGTTTCCTGTGTTCATCTAGAAAAGTCGACAAAGATTATATTGGTACAAGAGTTGCACCTATCATTTCAGTATGCATGCTTGGATTAGTGATTGGAGAAGAGTTAAGAATGTTTGGTTAAGAGTGCATGATGTAATTCAGCTTGAGGAGTGTGTAAAAGGAAATGTACCTTTATAGAATTAGTATTGACAATAAATGAAATAGTAACTAAATAAACCACAATTATAGCAACTATTTAGCAATTTTAAGATCAATTGAGCATCCTATGGCTCTCTATCTAAGAGTGTTAATGTGAATCTCTCAGAAAGCTACCATTAATGATAGTCCTAGAATGATAAATGATAAAGATTAAGCTAAAGCTAACAATTATTTCAAATTGAATGCTAATTAAGCTCTTAAAATGCCTTTCTAGCTATAAAATGCAAGAGGTTTGATGAAATTCTAAGATGCATGGTTATTAATTATGAGGAATTTAGGCCTTCCTTTTATAGATTTTCCCAATGGTAGGGGGTGTAGTGTAGTTGATCATGATTATGCCTTGGTTGAGTCTTTGGTTCCACCCTTTGAAGACAATGCAAAGTTTGTGTCCTCAAAGCTTGGGACAAGTAGACAAGATCAATGGACAAGATTTTCTTTCACTTTGGGTGATTGAGATTGAATTTGGCTTGATCCACGTGAATTCCTTCTCTCAAATCCTATTGGTTGATTGAATTTCCTCCCCTTTTGGGTTGTTGAGAGAAATTAGGATTTATTAATTGATTTAAATTCATTTATTTAGCCATGTACCCCTTGAATGGGTTGAATTTGATTCAATCCAAGACTATACAATTATTTGATTTAATTGTACTTTGATTTGATTGCATTTGATTAAAACACTCTCAATTTTGATTTTTCTTGAATTAAGACTTGATTTTAATTTTGATTGGCTAATTATACCTTGTGATTCAATTACTTTGATTTTGTCCTAAATTTACTTTGATTTGACTTGATTTATCATTAAATTGTCTTTGTGCATTTTTGGGTGATTACAAGGAGAAAGTATTAGTTAATTTGGTAGAGCCGACAGTGTGTAGTGTGCATCTACACTTATTGATTTGGACAAGTCCCAATTTGTGTTGCATGCTTAGTAGATCCAACCAAGATGTTATTGGAGAGTATTAGTGTTTCTCTAATATGATTTCAAGGTGGTTCTAATAGGCTGACTTGATTATATCATTTAGAGAAAAGATACTTATAGATGGTCATTTATGATCACTAGTAGCATGGCATGGAGATGAAAGATTAGAGAAGAGCAGAGAGTGCGAAGTATTGTGCCATCAAGAAGAGGTCTATGTGATAGAGAAGATAGAGTGTGTTATTCATTGGAACTGATCAAGATAGAAGGTCTACCTCGCAGTTCACCAAGATCTAGATATAGTGTGCATCTGTTATTAAGAAGGTTGCAACCTTCACCCCTTTGAGCAGTGAGCTCTCAGACAGTGAGTCCTCACCCCTAACAAGGTCAATCATAAAAGACTCCTAACAAGGTTTGACCTTTGACCAGGTCACTATACTAAAATAATTGTAAAGATCAACTCCTAACAGGGTTGTAAGATCTTCTAACAAGGATCATTATACACTAGTTCATTTTATTAGTTGGTGTTAATTCCCACTGGGGTTTTTACCTATTTGGGTTTCCTCACAACCAAAATATTGGTGTTGTGTTCAAGTGTTCTTTCATTGTGTTTATGCTTAAATTTTAAGTACACTTAATTGGATAAATAATTGAAACTTGTAGATAACTGATTCATCCCCCCCTCTTAGTTATCTCTTGGGACTATTCCTAAAATCTACAACCTTGGTCTTGCAAAGTGTCATCAAGTAAATTTTCACCCACTTTCGGAGCCTCTAAGGATTTCAAAATATAGTTTTAGGTTTTTGTACCACCCCACCAAAATAGAAAATTCAATATCTTCAAAACTAGACTTGACCTTTCCACGAGACTTTATTGACTAAATTATATATCCAAAATGAACCTTCGGGGAAGCAATTGGAACAAACCATGCTCAAATGAAAAACCTACTAAAAATAATAAACTTGCTAAAAATGGTAACCCTACCCAAAGATAGCCCTTATTGAAAAACTAGACAATAGTGTTGGGTGATGCAAGATTTCTCTTACATCCTAGATTCTCTTGCATGACACTATCAAATGATGCTTTTGAGTATCTTTGATAGAAGTTAGGGGTTATTTCCCTTCTTTCTTAAAACTAGATGCATAAGAGTGGTGCATCCTTCCTAGGGAAGGCTTAATGTCTATCTTTTATCTCCTAGATTGATGCAGTTGTTTGTATTATGGGAAGAAGTGTAGGTAATGGATTCCTAGTTGTAGAAAAGTGTCATAGACATGTGTTATCCCTATTAGGGGGAGTGTTGTAGTTATCATAAATTTACTTGGAAGGGAGAGATCTATTTGGAGACATAGTTTGTATTTTTTTAGTGCTTCTTATAGTTTTCCAATTATCTTTAATGTCAAAGGTTGAGAGAGTGATACATTTGAGAGACATGCAATACAAGTTTTTCCATCAATGAAAAAAGGGGATATTTTTAGGATTTGGCTTTATTTTATCATTGATTTCAAACTTGTTGATGTTAATGACTACGAGGAAGGGATCGATTACTATTTTTCATTGGTATTTCTATCAATGACAAAAGATGAGATTATTAGTAATATGTTTTTAGTGTTGTCGTTGATGTTTACTATCTATTTGAATTAAAGTCAACATGATGTATGGGAAGATGAGACATGAAGAAAAAAGTATTTAAAATATGATAAATGTTTACTATTAGATATTCAAATTTTTTTATGATGTTTGGTGATGATAGTGAGTCATTATGTGGTATTTTCAAAAGGTTACAGTATGGGAAATTGAATATGTAGGAATGAGTATCTAATCTTTATGTGAGAATGCCCTACATTTCTCTACATAATTAGTTGGTGGCTTGTGATTCTAGAGTTAATATGTATGGCCTTTGAATATTTCATTATCTTGTCTTTAGATCCATTGAAGATAAGAGGTTCAATTTTTATTTGGCTATTTGATGATAGTGTGATTGGTTGTTAGAGATGGTTAGGATTGGTTTGGAGAATGTTCCACATTGGTCCACATTGATTTTTTTGGGTATACAATTTTATGAACATGTTGCTAATATTTGTGTAGTGTAATTCAAATATCTTATTTTGGTTTTCTCCGCAAGTGAATTTATGTTTCTCCATGTTTGACATTGTTGTCTGTGATGGTCTCTGGCTTAGTCAATAGATTATGTTGATTTGATTTATGACCTTTTAGTCTATATATGATTTGGAGGAAGAGTTCATAGGTTGTTATGGGTCCTACCTTTCCATGGTTAGATCAACATTGAGTTATGATCATTACAGAATATTCTTGGGCCAACTAGTTAATATGTTCTAATTTCTTGCTATATTCTACATGTAGTGTTGAATTTGGTGTTAGAAACAAGGAAACATAATTGGGGGGGTGGGTGAATCATTTGTGTCAATTAATTTTAAAACTTCAGCCACAACTTAACCATAAAACATTAGATCTAAATGATAAACATTAAAGTGTTGAACAACAAAGCACATGAACACATACCACCATGATTTTTGCATGGAAACCTAGTTAAGGGAAAAAAAATGGTGGGGATCAAAACTACAAGATGATGTACAAGCACAATAACCCTATTAAAGGCACAAAAGAGGAATTCACATGCATTCAGATATACTTCCTAGAGCTCACTACTCAAATCCAATTGAGGGCAATTGTTGGGATTATGGAAAGGGGAGTTACTGAGAGGGGAGGGGTGAATCAATACCCTTAATTTTTTTTTCAATTGAATCCTTGTAAACATGTAATTCATTAACCAAAAAACTTTGGGTCCTAGCTATGTCTTTTTTGACATGTCTTGGATTACATTATTGTTGGCATTGTGATTGATTAAATATTTGTAATTGAAGAGTTAAGGTTAATGTCGACCTTGTTTATTTTTCAAGGTTGATGAAATCTATATAAATATGTAATCATGTAAGTGTGAGAGGTGGAAAATATAATGTGTGTGAGCATGATGTATCAGTCGTTGTGAAGAGGTATGATTGGAATGTAATGAGAGATTCATTTTACTTCATCGGAGCTATTGGAATATCATAAATGTTATTAGTCTATTCATAAATTAGTGGATTGTTGTCCATAGTGGATTGTAGTCCATTTTGGGGTTGTAACCCTTTTTGTGTTCTCAGGGTTGTTGCCTATTACTCCTAAATGCATAAGGTTTTCTGCACTTGTAACCACATCATCAGAACATGTTCCTAAATTCTAATAAATCTTTACAAACTTAATTCATCAGCATAAAACCTCACCAAACAAATATGTGCCTGTAACTATGTTAACTCTATCCAAAAATCATATATGTTGACATCAATGGAAAACCCAGTCATGAATGTAACATATAATAACTCAATCATCTCTAATCAACATCCAATCTACCCTGCTAACAAAATTCATTAACATTCATGCTAACAATCTCCCCCTTTGACATTGATGGAAACATAGATGAAAAACCATCTAGTCCTATCATGTCATTATAGATCAGTAATATCTCTAATCAATATATTTCTTCCTTATCTTCTTGTGCTTACTCTCATACTCATATTCATTTTTCTCTTATTATTTTTCATGTATATCTCTTCTCCCCCATTGACATCAATGACAAAGGTGTCAATACATCAATTCTCAAAGTTCAATCATCTCCAATACAATCTGCAAAAGTGCCTAATTATCAAGAGATACTATAGAAAACTCATGTCTAAGAGTCCTTAATGACTCAGCTCAAGTAAAGATACTCCCCCATAGGAGAAGCATCAAGCATCCAGTCTAGATAAGTTTAGTGCTTTGATCATGCTGGACCAATGCATTCCTACATCCATTAGTCTAAAGAAGGTTGGGGAATAACCCCAAGAATACCTCTCAAATACTAAAAAGTATCCTTAGCCAAAGGTTTTGTGAATATATCTTTTATCTGATCCTATGTACTAATATACTCCAATTTGAGTTCTTTTTCTGCAACATTCTCTCTCACAACATGATACTTTATTGCAATATGTTTGGTCTTTGAATGTAATACTAGATTATTTGACATGCTAACTATACTTGTATTATCATAATATATGATAATAGGCTCAATGCATTCAATGCCAATATCCATCAACATCTGCTTCATCCAAGTGATTTGCTTACAATTATTTTCTACTACAACATATTCTTCTTCTATTGTACTCTTTCATAAACAATTTTGTTTCTTGCTCAACCAAGAGAGAAATCTTCCTCCCAAGAAGAATGCTCCACCACATGTACTCTTTTTTCCATCAACATTTCCTCCCCAATCTATATCAATGCATGGGCTTGGTGTAAAATAATGTGATCTATCATACCATAGCCCATACTCTGATGTACCTTTCAAGTATCTAAAAATCCTTTTGACTTCTGCAACATGTGTCTCTTTAGGCTCTTCTTGAAATCTAGCTACAATCCCAACTATATTAGCTATATCAAGCCTTGTGTGAGTTAAGTACTATAATCCTCCAATAATAGATCTATATCTTGTATGTGCTACATTCGGTGATTCATCCTTGCTTGAAAATTTACATCCAGTGGTCATAGGAGTTCTAACTGGTTTATAGTTCTCCATTCCAAAAAATTTCAATAGGTCCTTAAGATATTTTTTGTGATATAAAACTGCTATCCTTGTTTTGTGTAATTTTCAATCCCAAAAAGTATTTCATCTCACCAATCATGCTCATTTCATAAAAAATTTATTACTTTCTTCATCATTGCCTCCAAAGATAATATCATCAACAAATAGTTCAACATTCGGTAGTCCATCATCATTTTTTCTTAAGTACATATTATTGTCTGCATTACCTTTCTTGAATCCCAAACTGATCAAGTGTTTTTCTAACCTTGTATAACAAGCTTTAGGAGCCTACTTCAATCCATATAATGCCTTCTTTGATTTGTAAACTATATCCTTGTCTCCTGTTATAGAAAAACCATCAGGTTTTTCAATGTATACTTTTTCCTCAAGTTCTCCATTAAGAAAATCTGATTTTACATCCATCTGATATACTTTGAAATTCTTACTACATGCATATACCAAAAAAATTCTCACTTTCTCAAGTCTAGCCACAGGTGCAAAGGTTTCTTCAAAATCAAGACATTCTTATTGCGAGTATCCTTTACATACCAATCTTGCTTTGTTTCTTACCACTTCACCTTTCTCATTCATCTTGTTTTTGAAAACCAATTTTGTGCCAATAACATTCTTGTCTTTAGGTCTAGGGACCAATTCCCAAGTCTTATTCATTTCAATCTGTTCAAGTTCTTCTTTCATTTCTTTCATCCATTTTTCATCTTTACATACTTCATCTGTAGTCTTTGGTTCAACTTGAGATATTAAATATAGTTCATCATTTACCTTGTTCCTTTTCATAACTCCTTTGTTTGTGCTTCTAATGAGTTGATTTGTAGGGTTATTTCTTGCAACATATTTAGGTGTTCTTGGTTTAGCTTTGACTTCATCTCTAGGTGTTGATTCAGGTTCAACTCTCAATTCCAATCTATTCTCTTGAATTTGCAAATCATTGTTAGTTTCATAAAATTATTCATGTTCATGATTATGATTAATGTTAGTCCTCTATCTTTTATCAGAATCATAATCAATAATTCTCTCTTGAATTTTAAACTTTTCATCAACCTTCACATTAGTACTCTCAAAAATAGTCCTCAATCTTTGATTAAAACATTTGTATGCTTTACTCTTCAATAAATAACCAAGAAGAATTCCTTCATCACTTCTAGCATCAAACTTTACAATATCATCATCTCTTTTAATATAACATTTACTTCCAAATATTCTAAAATATTTCATAGTAGGTGCATGTCCAAACCAAAGTTCATAAGATGTCTTACCAGTACCTTGTCTAATCTAAACTATGTTCATTGTGTAAACTGAGGTGTTCACTGCTTCTCTCTAAAAAAAATGTGATACATTATCTTCAACCACCATAGCTCTTGCTACCTCATTAACTGATCTATTTCTTCTTTCTACTAGACCATTCTATTGTGGTGTCCTAGTGTTAGGAATAGTCCCAAGAGATAACTAAAAGGGGGGGGGGGGGGGGGGTGAATCAGTTATCTAAAAGATTCAATTCTTTATCCAATTAAGTACAAAATAACATTAAGAACATACACAATAATATAACACTTAACACAACACCACAATTTTGGTTACGGGGAAACCCAAATAGGTTAAAACTCCAATGGGAATTAGCACCCACTATAAATTGCATGAGAGTATAATGATCCTTGTTAGAAGATATTACAACCCTATTAGGAGTTGATCTTTACAATGCATGAAGTATAGTGACCTGGTCAAAGGCTGGATCCTATTAGAAGTCTTTTACAAATAACCCTATTAGGGGTGAGGACACATTGTCCAAGAGCACACTGCTCAAATGGTGAAGGCTGCAACCTTCTACACAACAGATATACACTATATCTAGATCTTGGTGAATTGGGAAATAGACCTGCTACCTTGATTAGTTCCAATGTATAGCATACACTCTCTTCTTCTTCACACATAGCTTTACTACCCCAATACTTCGCACTTTATGGTTTGCTCTTTTCTTTACTTTTTTTCCTTGCTACTCACTAAGTGATCACAACTGACCAACTATAAGTACTCTTCTGAAAAAGATATAATCAATTCAGCCTATTAGAACCTTCTTGAAATCATATTAGAGAAACACTACAACTCTCCAACAACATCTCCAATGGCTAAACCAAGCACATGACACAAAAAGGACCGCACAACTCAATATGAGTAGACGCATCACTTCACACTGTTAGCTCCACCAAATTAACTGAAACTTTATTCTCAAGATGAAATGGATTATGTGCTCTTAACCAAAAATTCTTAGCTCATAAACAAACATGAAACCAAACATGCATACCATAATGATAGGTGCAACTACTAAAACACTATAAACACTGTCAGCTTCAACAAACAATCTCAGGAAACTGTAACTGGAAAATAGAAACATCATAACTCAACTTTATTTGCACAAATAACTTTGCATCCATGAACATAGCTTCACAAACATGTCTACAACACAAATATAAATGTGCAAGGCTCTATCATAACCACACTGAGAATCACATATAGAACTCTATCTATAACACTATCAGGAACACTACTAATACAAACAACTGCACAACTGACTACACTCAGAATCAACCTCTACATCCATGATATCATGATGATAACATATCCATACAACATATGTTCAAGGCTCTTTGCATAGAACTAAAATCAATGTTGCTTACCATATGTTGTCATCAATGACAAACTTGCAGTCAACACTGGCTTGCTGGCAAATCTCCAACAATCTCTCCGTTTGGCATTGATAGAAACATATGGAATGAAAAACACCACCAATCCAAATGTACAATTATTTTATAACATTCTCCATTTCCTCAACAAAACTCCCCCAAGGATGAATTCTCCATCTACTATTGAATGCTCTGAATATCTACTGCTACATCTTCTTATTATATACTCCCCCTTACTTCATACTCCTCAACTGTATTTTTTTTCATGACTATATACTCCCCCTTTGACATCAATGGAAAAGGGCACCAAAAAAAATTAATCACAGGTACTACTCCTAAAGTAGATTAGTCAACCATTCATCAGTCATTGAGGACTGATGCACTACTCGAAACTCTAATCAGATCTAAGGAAGGGAATTACTCCTAGCTTCTCTCTGAGATACTCAAATGTATCCTTCAGAAAAGGATTTGTGAATATGTCTACTAGCTTTTCTTTTGTGCTCACATAATCTAATTTTACTTCTTTCTCTGCAACTTTTTCTCTTAAGAAGTGATATTTTATCTCAATGTGTTTTTTCTTTGCATGCATCATTGGGTTCTTTGATATATTGATAGTGGTAGTGTTGTCACAATGAATAACAATAGGATAATCAATCTGGATTCCAAAATCCTTTATCATTTGCTTGATCTACACAATTGTAGAACAATTTAATGCTATTGCTACATACTCTACTTCTATTGTTGACTGAGAAATATAATTCTTCTTCTTGCTTGTCCAAGTAACTAGTCTATCTCCAAGAAATATTGCTACTCCTGAGGTGCTCTTTCTATCATCAACACAACCTACCCAATCTGCATCTATATACACATGAAGTTCTACATTCTCCAAATTAGGATACCATAAACCATAGTCTATAGCTCCTTTCAAATATCTGAATATCCTTTTTACTACCATAAGATGACTTTGTTTAGGTCCTACTGCAAATCTTCCAACAATACCAACTGCATTAGAAATGTCTAGTCTAGATTGAGTAAGATATATGATTTTACCAATCATAGACTTATATAGGGTCTTTTCTACTACTGTAGAATCATCACCTTTTGAAAGCTTGCTTCATGTTATCACAGCGGTACTTACTAGCTTGCAATCATCCATATTGAACTTCTTTAATATTTCTTTCACATACTTAGACTAATTAATGAAAATACCTTTGTCTTTCTACTGCACATTCAATCCTAAAAAGTACTTGATAGGTCCAATCGTGCTCATTTCAAATTATCTCTACATATCTTTAGAAAATTCTGCACTAAGATTGTCATTACCATCAAAAATAATGTCATCAACAAAAATAACAACTAGTAATAATCCTTCAGGTGTCTCTCTTATAAATAAGTTACAATCTACTGCTCCTTTCTTGAATCTGATTTTTGTTAAGTAACCATCTAGTCTTTCATACCATGCTCTAGGGGATTTCTTAAGTCCATAGAGGGCTTTATTGAGTTTTCATACCATGTTTGGTTTGTCTGATAAGATAAATCCTTCAGGTTACTCTATGTAGACTTCTTCCTTCAACTCTCCATTCAGGAATGCTGACTTGACATCCATCTGATATACTTTAAAGTCTTTGAATGTTGCATAGGCTAGAAATAACTTTATGGCTTCCAATATGCTTACAGGGGAAAACATATCAGAGTAATCAATTCCTTCTCTTTGTGCATATCCTTTACATACTAGTCTTGCTTTGTTTCTTACTACTGTTCCATCTTCATTCATCTTGTTTCTGAATATCCACTTGGTTCCAATCAAATTTTTGTCACTAGGCCTGGGGACCCGTTCCTATGTATCATTCTTAACTATATGATCTAATTCTTCTTTCATTACTTCATGCCAATCTAAATCATTGCATGCATCTTCAACACTTAAAGATTCAATTTGTGAAAGTAAACATACCGCTTCATCAACTGTTGAAATTTTTGCTTTTGATCTTGTCATGACTTTTCTGTTATGATCTCCAATGATATATTCTTTTGAATGGTATCTAGATGTGAATTTTGGAACACTAGGTGTGGCTCTCTCATCTATCTTCTTTGTTTCTTCTTCACTTGTTTCAGGATCATTGAATAATACATCAATGCTATCAAACATCTCTTCAACAATTGCTTTTCTATTGGTAGGTCTAGGTTCTTCTTCAATCATAGGTACATAATCATGATATCTCTCTTGAATCATTAACTTTTCATCAATCTTTACATGTGCACTTTCAGTGATCTTCTTCAATCTTAAGTTAAAACATCTATAAGCTTTTCTTTTAGTAGAATAACCAAGAAAAATACCTTTATCGCTTCTTGAATCAAACTTCCCAATAGCTTCATCTCTCTTGATATAACACTTGCTTCCAAAGATTTTGAAGTATCTTACTGTAGGTACATTCCCAAACCATATCTCATAGGGTGTCTTTTTTGCACTTGGCCTTAATTGAATTCTATTGATAGTATAGAATGTTGTATTGACTGCATCTCTCCAATAGGTGTGTGCAACTTTTCCTTCAATCATGATAGTACGTGCTGTGTCAAGTATGATCCTATTTATTCTTTTTACAATTCTATTCTACTGAGGGGTTCTAGGTGCACTTAGTTGTCTCTTTATCCCATGTTCTTTGCAATACTCATAAAATCTGTCAGAGGTGAATTCTCCTCCTCTATCTGATTTTAGATATTTTATCTTTAATTCAGATTCATTTTCAACTTTAGCTTTGAATATCTTGAGCTTCTCAAATGCTTCAAATTTATATTTTAAGAACACAACCCACATCATTCTAGAATAATCATCAACAAACAAAATAAAGTACCTTTCACCATAGTATGATCTAGTTTGAGTCGATCGAAATAAGTCTGTATGCACTAGATCCAATTTGTTATCTATCAAATTATGCTTGCTTCTTAATGAATTCCTTAAATGTTTTCCCATCACACATTCCCTGCAAATTATATCAACTGATTTTGCAATAATAGGGAGGTCTCTTACTATCTTTACTATATTGTCAAAATTGATGTGACATAGTCTTTTGTGCCATAACCAACTATCATCTACTTTAGCAACAAAACAACTTGCTTCTGAATTAAGCTGAAAAACATTACCTTTTGTCTTTGAACTTGATGCAATAATTACTCCTTTGTTATTAAGGATGTACTTATTGTTTTTGAATTCCAACTGATATCCTTTATCAAGAAACTGTCCAATACTTAGTAAGTTATGTTGCAAACCATCAACATATAGAACATCATCAGTGTTATTCTTTCCATCCAAAGTGATAGCTCCTCTACCTATGATAATTTTAGAAGTTTTTTCTCCAAATCTAACCATGCCACCTTTGTACTTATCCAGATGTACAAATCTATCTTTGTCTCCTGTCATGTGATGTGAACAACCACTGTCAATGATCCAATCTTTTCTGATGTCTTCTTGTGAAATTAATGCTAGCTCTTGTGCTTTCTTTTCATCTTCAATATCAATTTCATCAAACATTTTTTCCATGCCTTCAATTGCAATAAATCCAATCTCATCTTCTCCTAAATGTTCATCTGATACTCCATCTCCAACATAGTAACATTATTTTGTATACTTAGGCTTGAAATTAGTTTTGAACTTCTTGACTCTTGTAGGACACTTAGATGAAAAATGACCAATCTTGTTACATGAAAAGCATTTAAATGGTAACTGACCTTCATATTTTCATTTTCCTTTTCTTTCTTTCTTAGAAATCATAGCAATGAATTCATCTAGTTCTTTATGATCATCTTCATCATCAAAATTACCAGAAGTGTTCAAGGATTTCTTACCATGGACTGAGACTTTGAATGTTGTTTCACTTTTAGGCTCTGACTTCAATCTTGATATCTCAAATGCTGAAATCTTGTTGATTATGGTCTCTCTTTCGAAATCTTTTGAAAACTACATAGTCTCATCTAGGATGTTTATCTTAATCTCATATTCTTCTATCAAAGTAGTCATCAATTTATCCATTATGTCTTCTTCTGAAATTTCTCCACCATTGTTTCTGATTCCTGCAACTGCTTCATTAATTCTTTGATTATAGGCTCTAATTTTCTCTTTAGGTAGCATTTCCAAAGTATTGTATCTTTTCTTCCATGTTTTTTTATGCACATTCTTGGCTTGGATATCTCCTTCAAATATGTCTTCTAGATACTTCCATATTTTTTAGGCTTTATCTACTTTCTTGATCTCTAAAAACTTGATGCAGTCAAGGTAGGTGGATCCAATGAAGGACAGTCCAAACCTTGCAGCCAATAGAATTACACAGTAGATTACTCAACAATGCAACAAAAAATAATTGTTTAACACTGATTTTCATTAACATGCCCGACTATAAGGCCTTCCCAGTTAGGGCCAATTACAATCAAAAAATAATTCTGCAAGATCCAATACAAAATTAGCTAGTTCAGCTCTAAAGACAATAAGAAGCTGATGGAAACCCTAAGGCAGATCTAAACTTGAGCTTGCAAGCCTCCAAGCAATCTCCTTGTCTCCAAGTATGCAAACCCCTAGCTCTGCTATAAAAAACTATCATATTACAATCTGATGTGCAAGATCATCAAGAACATTTCCACAACTTCACCAACTTCAATTTCAAAATCTCAGATCTGACTCACTAAGTCTTCAAGTCATGAACTTCTCTACCCCTTCTTGATCTACCCAAAATCTATCCTTAAACATCTACCCAAGCACTCCTTAAATACTAATCATCAGCCACAAGTTGGCAAGATGAAACCCTTAACTCCCTAAAAAAAATAATTAAATGTCATACCAGTTGGCTTACAAATCTATACAAAAATTTCAATTCAGAATGTTAGCCCAAAATAATAGCTACTAACAATAAATGCACCAAGTCGGCTCAACAAATCACACAGAACTCCAGTCGGTAAACTAGAACTACTAAGCAACAGTAAATTAACTGAGCACGCTAGGCATTGTCGAGCACCAGTGTTGACCAAGCACCATAGGCATGACCAAGTAACAATGTCACCAAGCACCAGAGACTACCAAGTTCCTTCAGTGGCCAAGCTTCCTTCAATGACTGAGACCCTCGGTCAAGGCTGCAACCAAGTAACACCTGCCAAATACTAACACTCCATGCAGTTTCATCAAGGACACAAAATGCCCTTGCCTTAACCTTGGATGCCCATGCATTAGACACCCCAGGTTCAAAAAGATGTTCATATGTGAGAAGAACATCTTTCAGGATTCAGCACATAAATCTCGAACTGGTTCTTCACATACAAGTCCTCCACCTTTTCTGCTTGCAAATTCTTCCACTTCAGTTTCCTTTGCCTCTTCAAGTCATTTATTGACAATGTATAGGTCGGTTCTCATTACTGATGATTCATTTTCTCTGGATCCACAATCTCCACTTGGCTACCAATACTTAAGCTTCTCCTACTAAGCATTGTATCCATCAAAGGCATCAGTGAAAACTTCCTATCATCCTTCTCAATAGTAAACACATTCTAGACACAATCATAAATAGCTCTGAAATCATATTGCCAAGGTCTACCGAGCAATATATCACAACTATATATCTTCACAATGTCACATAACACAAGATCCTTGTACTGGCCAATCTGAACATCAATGAAGCATTGTTCTCTAACTTCCAAAGCATGAACATCTTGTAACTAGCCAAGCCTATAAGGACAAGGATGATTCATTCTACTCAAACCAAGTTTCTAAACCAGGTCCCTAGCAACAAGGTTATCAGTACTACAACTATCAACAATAACATCACAAAGTTTACCTTCAGTCTTGCATCAGGTCCTAAATAAGTTACTCCTCTGACAAGGTTCATCCTTTGTACCAAGCAATGTTCATTGAAGCAGCATGTTCTCTAATTCAGGTTCATTCTAAATGTTGTCATTCATCACAACACTTCATCGGTCAACCTTCTTCTATGTACACTCAAAAGAATAGTGTCCTTCCTCTCCACAGTCATAGTAAGTACCCTTAAAGATAACTCTACCTATCTTAATCTTTGGTTCCATAGGTTTCTGTTCATCTTCTGCATTAGTCAATTTTTCCTTCCCTTAGGAGTTACTAGGTTGTTTCCTCTTCAACTTATCTTCTGCCTTCAGAGCATACTGATAAGCTGATACAGGAGCATCCTAGGTGTAAGAGCAAACTTGCATCACCCAAAAATATTTCTAGTTTCTTTTCAATAAGGGTTATCTTGTGTCAAGCTGCTATTTATGGATACTTACTATTTTTAGTAAGTTGGTCATATGATCTCGGAATGTTCTGATTTCACAGGTGGAGGTTCATTTTGGTTGTATCAGCCTGCCAGTAAAGTTTCATTATCGGATCAAGTCTAGTCTTGAAGATATTGAAAATTTTTGGTTTTGGAAATAGGGTACAGAAACTTTGAACTCAGTTTTGAAGGCTTTAAAGGTCCCATACGGGGTCTAAAATTTGACTAAATGAAGCTTGCTTGATTCAAGTGTTGTAGAGAACTTCACGCCCTTTTCGAAATGGGGTTATAGTAGTCAATCAAGTCAATGGGTGATGACTTATGGTCTCCAAAAGTTGGGCCACCTAAAATGGCGAAAAATGATTTTCCTTCAAAATTTCTATTTGGGTTTCAAAAGTTGTTTTGAGCCAACAATGATGTAATAAAATGGAAAATAAAATAATTCTCAATTTGGTTGGCCTTATTGGCTAAAATTCTGGAACCTTCCTAGGCAGTGGAAAATTGCCTATATAAGGAAGGCTGTAGTGTTGTCTTAGGTAGTTCGGGACAGTTCTGGGTAATAATTCGAGGCTTTGTCCTATAGAATATTGTAAGGGAATGCCCATGTGGCTTTGCATATTGTAATTCTGAAAGTTTGTAATTCCACATTTGTGGAGATAATAAGAAGCTCATTTTCTATTCTTACAAATTATTGTTGTTTCTCTATTTCTGTTATGTGTTTGTGGTATTATGGGGAGCACCCTTCATCAAGTGGTATTAGAGCGGTTGTGGCCCTTCATCATAAGCATCTTCAATAGAATCAATCTTCAGCATACCAAGCTCATCCTGAATATTGAATCTCAAACCATTCACATATTGAGCTACCTCTTCCTTACCAAGATCTTAGTGTCCAGACCGAATAGTAAGTTTGTAGAACTCTTTGGTATAATCTTCAATAGATAAATCCTTCTGTTTCAGATTCTACAACTTCTTAAACAAGTCAATCTCATAGTCAGCAGGTATTAACTTAGCTTTCAACTTAGTCATCATCAATCTCCACTGATTGATCTTTGTTTCACCTTCATCTTCTTGGTCTCTTTGTAGTTCTTTCCACCAAAGAGTAGCATGTCCTTTCAACTTTGTTTGTGCTAATCTCACCTGAAGAGGATCTTCAATTTCTTTCAGCTCAAAGAAATCTTCAAGTTCACCAATCCAATCAATCAGATTGTCAGGCTTCAAAGTACCAGAGAAAGTAGAAACTTCCATTCGGTAAAAACTAAATCGAGCAGCAGATCTAGGTAACCGAGCAGTTCTATCTTCACCAGATATGTTCCTCTAATCATCACCACTAGATCCAACAATTTCAAATTCTTCAACAACTTCTTCATAGCCATCCTCAGTACCAACATTTTGAGGTATACCAACAATAGTTCTCATGATCTCAGTGACCATATCATTCTTCATCAATTCCATCTCAGATTTGAAATATGATTTCACCTTCTCTATGATCTAGGATTCAACAATATCACAAAGATAAAAAATAACTCTAGGGTCCAATCTTCTTGGAGGAATCCTTAAAGATAAGAGAAACCCTCACCAAACACCTTGTGACAATTTCCAAGTTGTAACAAGTCAGATCTCAACCTATAATCTTGCAAAAAACTAGGGCACAATTCCACAAGTTTAGTGCTTCAGATCTGCAATCTAGATTGCACACAATCTTTTTTCCAACAAGATCAATTTCACAAGATTAGCCTTGCTACGTCAACCTTCTTCTTCAACAAGATCAAACTCTAGCTCTGATACCACCCGATGCAGTCAAGGTAGGTGGATCCAATGAAGGACAATCCAAACCTTGCAGCCAATAGAATTACATAGCGGATTACTCAATAATGCAACACAAAATAATTGTTTAACACTGATTTTCATTAACATGCCCAGTTGTAAGGCCTTCTTGATTAGGGCCAATTACAATCAGAAAACAATTCTGCAAGATCCACAACTAGATCCAATAGAAACTTAGCTAGTTCAGCTCTAAAGATAATCAGAAGCTGATGGAAACCCTAAGGCATATCTAAACTTGAGCTCGCAAGCCTCCAAGCAATCTCCTTGTCTCCAAGTATGCAAACCCCTAGCTCTTCTATAAACAACTATCAGATTATAATCTGATCTGCAAGATGATCAAGAACTTTTCCACAACTTTGCCAACTTTAGTTTTAGAACCTCTGATCTGACTCACTAAGTCTTCAAGTCATGAACTTCTCTGCCCCTTCTTGATCTACCCAAAATCTATCCTTAAACATCTACCCAAGCACTCCTTAAATACTAATCATCAGCCACAAGTTGGCAAGATGAAACCCTTAACTCCCCAAAATAAATAATTAAATGTTGTACAAGTCAGCTTACAAATGTATACAAACATTTAATTCAGCATGTCAGCCCAAAACAATGGCTACCAACAATAAATGCACCAAGTCTGATCAACAAATCACACAAAACTCCAGTCCGTAAACTAGAACTACCGAGTGATAGTAAATTAACCGAGCACGCGAGCCATCACCGAGCACCAGTTTCGATTGAGCACTATAGGCATGACTGAGTAACAATGTCACTGAGCATCAGAGACTACCAAGTTCCTTCAGTGACCGAGCTTCCTTCAATGATCGATACCATCGGTCAAGGCTGTAACTGAGTAACACCAGCCAAATACTAACACTCCATGCAGTTTCACCGAGGACATAGAATGCCCCTGCCTTAACCTTGGATGCCCCTGTATCAAAAATCACTGTCAAATAGGGTATTGATAAGGGCTTCTTTGGCAATAGAATTTTGAGTGAACATTTCCTTTTGCTTAATAGTTGCATCATCTTTTGCAAGATCCTTTAGAGAGGGAATCTAAATATCTTGAGTAGCTACTTCAAAAATCTCAAAACTAATGCACTGCAAATGTGTTGTCATTTTGGTCTTCCAGTCTAGATTATTCTCTCTATCAAACTTAGGACTTTATTTTCTAAAGAACGCCACCAGATCAACCTCAAGCTATTAAAATTTCTCTCTAAGGCACTTGGCTCTGATACCAATTATTGGGAATAGTCCCAAGAGATAACTAAGAGGGGGGGTGAATCAGTTATCTACAATATTCAATTCTTTATCCAATTAACTATAGAATAACATTAAGCACATACACAATAAGATAACACTTAACACAACACTACAATTTTGGTTATGGGGAAACTTAAATAGGTAAAAAACCTGGTGGGAATTAGCACCCACTATAAACTACACTAGAGTATAATGATCCTTGTTAGAACATATTACAACCCTGTTAGGAGTTGATCTTTACAATGCATGAAATACAATGACCTGGTCAAATGTCAGACCTTGTTAGGAGTATTTTACAAATAACCATGTTAGGGGTGAGGACACAGTGTCCAGGAGCACATTGCTCAAATGGTGAAGGCTAGAACCTTCTGCACAATAGATACACACTATATCTAGATCTTCATGAACTAGTAAATAGACCTACTATCTTGATCAGTTCAAATATATAGCATACAATCTTTCTTGTTCACATATAGCTTTACTGGCCCAATACTTTGCACTTTCTACTCTTCTCTTTTCTTTACTTCATTTTCTTGCTACTCACTAAGAGATCACAACTGACCGGCTATAAGTAGTCTTCTAAAAAATATATAATCAAGTCAGCCTATTAGAACCTTCTTGAAATCATATTAGAGAAACATTACAACTCTACAACATCATCTCCAATGGCTAAACCAAGCACGCAACACAAAAAGGACCACACAACTCAATATGAGTAGACATGTCGATTCACACTATTGGCTCCACCAAATTAATTGAAAATTTATTCTCAAGATGAAATGCATTATGCACTCTTAACCAAACATTCTTATCTCATAACCAAACATGAAACCAAACACGCATACCATAATGATATGCACAACTGTCGAAATACTATAAACACTGTCCACTTCAACAAACAATCCCAGGAAACTGTAACTAGAAAATAGAAACATCATAACTCAACTTGATCTACACAAATAACTCTACGTCCATGAACATAGCTTCAAAATCATGTCTACAACACAAATATAAATGTGCAAGGCTCTATCACAACCATACTGAGAATCACATACAGAACTCTGTCTGTAACACTGTCAGGAACACTACTAATACAAACAACTACACAACTGATTACACTCAGAATGAACCTCTGTGTCTATGATATCATAATGATAGAATATCCATATAATATATATTCAAGGATCTCTACATAGAATTGCAATGCATGCTACTTACCATATGCTGTCATCAATGACATACATACAGTCAACACTGGCTTGCTAGTAAATCTCCAATACATAGGTGTTGAAAGTTGTCTCTTAATTCCATTATCTTCACAAAAGATATTAAACTCATTTGAAGTAAAATATCCTCCTCTATTAGATCTCAAACATTTAATCTTTAAGCCAAATTCATTCTCAAGTCTATTCTTGAATAACTTAAACTTCTCAAATGCTTCAGATTTTTGTTTAAGAAATACAACCCACATCATTCCTATAAAATTATCAATAAAAATCACGAAGAACCTTTCACCATAGAATCCTTTTGTCCTTTTAGGTCCACACAAGTCTTTGTGCACAATCTCCAACTTGACTGATGTTGCAAACATTTTTCTTGGAAATGAATTCTTTCTCTGTTTAGCCATAGCACATTCCTTGCAAACCATGTTAGTAGGCTTCACAATCTTAAACAAGTATCTAATTGCATTAGATGAGATGATATTCACAATGTTATCAAATTTGATATGACAAAATCTCTTATGCTATAGCCAATTATCATCCACTTTAACAATCAGACATGTCATTTCAGTAGGAGATGACTGAAATACATTACCTTTTGTCTTTATACCTATTCCAATCAGTTTTCCATCATTTTCTTTAATAATACAAGTCTTCTCCATGAAATATAACTTGTATCCTTTGTCCATAAGTTGTTCAACACTCAAAAGATTATGTTTCAATCCATCAACAAAATAGACATCTTTTGTGTTAGTTTTTCTGTCAAGTGTAATCGATCCTTTTCCCTTAATCTGACATGGTACATTATTTCCAACTCTAACTATTCCTCCATCATATCTATCAAGTTTAACAAATTTATCCACATCTCGAGTCATATGATGAGAACATCCACTATCAGTAATCCAATCAGAATTTTTTTTTCCTACATGTGAAACTAAAGATTTTTCTTCTCTTACCTCTTCTTCGTCAGAATTTTTAGCTTTAATAGAAACAAATCCTATTTTATCTTCATTTTCACCATCACTTTCTAAAAGTTTACATCTTTAAATGCAATTTCTCCTTTTTCATCAACATAACAAAAAAATTTCATCTTAGGTTTATAAGGTTTTCTATATCTGATCTTGATGCAGGAGCATCCTGGGTGTAAGAGCAATCTTGCATCACCCAAAAATATTTCTGGTTTCTTTTCAATAAGGGCTATCTTGTAAAGAGATGCTATTTATAAAAACTTACTATTTTTAGTAAGTTGGTCATACGATCTCAGAATGTTCTGATTTCACAGGTGGAGGCTCATCTTAGTCATATTAGCCTACCAGTTGAGTTTCATTGCCACATCATCTGTATTGGTAAAGTTATTGAAGTTTTTGGGTATGAAATATTTCAAGTCAATTTTTAAGGCCTTCGAGGCTCCAGATCACGATCAACCCTAGACTGACTTGAGCTTGCGCAAGTCAAGCACTATAGATCAGGTCTTGTCATTTCAGAAAAGTGGTTACAATAGAGCAACAGAGATACAGTTAGAAAGTTATGGCCTCTGGAAGTTGGGGTACCTAAAAATATATTTTGTAATTATTTGGAGTTGACCCTATGTAAAAAGAAAAGAAAAGAAAAGAATTCTTAGGATAGTCGGCCTTAAGGGCTAAATTTTAGGAATTTTCTCGCGTGGTGGAAATTGCCTATATAAGAAAGGTCCGCAGTGTTGTCTAGGGCTGTTCTAGGTAATGAGTCGAGGCTTTGTCCTACAGCTTATTGTAAAGGAAAATGCACATGTGGCTTTGCATATTGTAATTATAAAATTTGCAATTCCACATTTGTGGAGATAATAAGAAGCCCATTTTATGTTCTTGCAAATTATTGTTGTTTCTATGTTTCTATTATGTGTTTGTGGTATTAAGGGGAGCACCCTTCATCAAGTGGTATTAGAGCAGGAGTTCCAGAGTGTGTAACCAGATCACTGATTGTGAGGTAGTTTGTTCCAAGACTGTGGTTAGGATTCCAGTGAGCAGTGCAAAAATGCATCCACAAAGGGAACATGGTGGAAGAGCTAGTGGTGTGACACCTGAGGTTAGAGCACTCCAGAGACAAGTGTGAGCATTGAAAGAAGAGATTCACAGAGGAATGAATCTTAATGTCAAAGGTGAAAGTGAGGATGAAGTCGAAGAAGGAAATTTTGATCAAGAAGGAGAAGGCGAAGTTATGAACCAAGAGGAAGAAAGACTTTTTTAGGCCATTTCTAAGATTGGGAAAAGACCTAAGATTGAGGTTCCTGCATTTTCAAGAAATCTTAACCCAGAGGAGTTGAGCGACTAGATCAAAAAATTAGAAGAATATTTTGAGTATGAAGACATCAAGGATCCTGATCAGATCAAGTTTGCGAAGGCCAGATTGAAGGGTCATGCAAAGATCTGCTGGTAAGAGATTCAATTGGAGTGAAATAGAAGAGGAAAGGATAAAATCACAAGATAGGATCAGATGGTGGATAAACTGAAGTGACAGTTCATTCCTGTTGATTATGAGCTTGACCTACTGAAGAAAATGAAAAGTTTAAAGAAAGCAGGAAGATTTGTTAAGGAGTATACAAAGGAGTTCTATTGAATCCTCATCAGAAAGGCCATGCGAAAGCTGATAAGGAGAAAGTTTCCCATTACCTTAATGGGTTGAGTTTGAGCATTCAGGAGGAGTTAAATTTGGTTTGAATGAACAGTATTGAAGAGGCATACTAGTTTTTCCTAAAAGTAGAGGAAAAGTTGAACAAGAAGTTTGAGAGCAGACAAAATGGAAGAGGTCACAGTGGAAGATCTGGTGGAAGGTCATATGGAGGCTGAAATGAAGATCCAAAATAGAAGGATGAGGCTAGTAGCAGTCAAAATTAGAGAGAAAAAAATTCCAATCATTTCCATGATCAGAATAATCGAGATCAGAGAGGAAGAGGAGGCTTCCATGGAACTTGTTTCCACTATGGAGAAGAAGGTCATAGGGCATTTGAATGTCCTCAATGCCAAGGAAGGAAAGATAGGAGAACTAAAGGCTAGGCTAGAGTTTCACATGTAGGTGAAGATGCCAGATCATCACATTGTGAAGATGTTGATAGAGGAGAAACACAAATTAACAAAAGAGTCCTGCTGAGTGGTGAGAATGAACCTGAACAAAGGAGGAGCCTGTTTCACACCAGGGGCAAGTGTGAAGATAAGTGTTGTGATGTGATTATTGATAGTGGCATCACTGATAATTTGGTGTCAGAAGAGATGGTCACAAAGTTGAAGCTCAAGAGACAAAAATATCCACATCCATACCGGATTGCCTAGGTACAGGATGACCACAAGGTCATGGTCAGTGAACAGTGCCTAATAAAGTTCAAGATTGGCGGATACCATGATGAGGTACTATGTGATATCATACCTATAGATGCATGTCATATGTTGTTGGGTAGACCATGGTAGTTTGACAAGCATGTTGTACATGATGGTCATGTGAATACCTATTCCTTGACGAACGATGAAGTGCAACATAAGATAAAGCCATTGAGGGATACAGAAAAAAAGGTATGTGGTAATGAAAGGATAACTTTTGTTGATGGAAGAAAAATCCTAGAGAGTATGAGTCATGAGCATATGTATTTTGCTTTAATTCCAAAAGTTGGTAAAAATGAAGTAGAAGATGTACCTATAGAAGATGCAAATCTATTGAATGAGTTTTAGGATATTATATCTGATAATGTTCCGGATGGATTACCACTGGTAAGGAAGATTAGTCATCAAATGGACTTGATTCTAGGAGCTAGTTTTCCAAACAAGGCAGCACATAGAATGACACCAGTAGAAAGTGAAGAGTTGAACAAACAAGTACATGAATTGTTACAGAAAGGGTTGATTCAGGAGAGCCTAAGTCCATGTACTATACCAACAGCATTAGCACCAAAGAAGAATAGAGAATGGAGGATGGGTATAGATTCTAGAGATATAGACAAGATCACAATCAAGTATAGGTTTCCATTGCCACAAATGGATGATATTATGGACTGTTTGAGTAGAGCTATGTATTTTTCAAAGATAGATCTGAAGAGTGGATATCATCAAATTCGAATAAGAGAAGGAGATGAATGGAAGACTACTTTCAAGATAAAGGAAGGACTGTATGAGTGGTTAGTCATGAATTTTGGGCTAACCAATGCATCGAGCACTTTCATGCCGCTCATGAACGAGGTTCTGAAATAATTTCTGGGTAAGTTTTTCATTATTTACCTAGATGATATTTTGATCTTTAGAAAGAAATTGGAGGAGCATATGATGCATATTTTTATGGTGTTTGAGAAGTTAAGGGAAGATAAATTATTGATTGATTTGAGGAAGTGCAGTTTTGTGAAGAAGGAATTAGTGTATCTAGGATTTGTAGTTTCAGAAGAAGGTCTGAGAATGGACCCAAAGAAAGTGCAGGCTATCCTTGAATGACCTACTCTAAGGAGTGCTACTAAGGTAAGATCTTTTCAGGGTTTGGCTAGCTTTTAAAGAAAGTTTATCAGAAGTTTTAGTAGTATTTGTGGACCCTTGACTGAAACAATGAGATGTGATAGAAAAGAGTTTAAGTGGACTACTAGGGCAGATAAGAGTTTTAAACTATTGAAACAAAAAGTTACAAAACAACATATTTTAGTACTTCCAAATTTTAATAAGGTGTTTCAAGTAGACTGTGATGCTAGTGGTACTGCAATAGGAGCTGTTATGAGTCAAGAAGGTAAACCTGTTGCTTATTTCAGTGAGAAGTTAAATGATGCCAAGAGAAAATATTTTTCTTATGATCAGGAATTTTATACTATAATTCAAGAATTGAAGAAGTGGAGACACTATCTGCTTCCTAAGGAGTTTGTTTTGTATACTGATCATCAAGCTTTGCAATATTTGAATAGTTAAGGAAAGTTGAATTAGAGGTATTTAAAATGGGTTGAGTTTTTACAGAGTTATACATTTGTTTTGAAACAAAGGACTGGAAGGTCTAACAAAGTTGTAGATACACTTAGCAGAAGGTAACTATTTCTAACACAGATGGAGATTGAGGTGGTTGGGTTCAAGGAACTCAAGAATTTGTATCCAGAGGATCTTGATTTTGGTAAAGCTTGGAAAGCTTGTAAAGAACCTGTTACTCTAGATAGAATGAAGTGGTTGGATTTCATCATTCAGGATTATATGCTATTTAGAGGGAGTCAGTTGTGCATTCCATGAAGTTCTATGAGGGAGAATCTCATCAAGGAGAAGCATAGAAGAGGATTGGATGGACATTTTGGTCATGATAAAACCCTTGCTTTGGTTAGTGAGAATTATTACTAGCCATAGTTGCTGCAAGATGTCAAGAAGTTTGTACAGAGTTGTAGAGTTTATTCGATGGCAAAAGGAGTAAAATAGAATACAGGGTTGTATCAGCCATTACATGTACCAGAGAAGCCTTGGGAGGATATCAGTATGGATTTTGTTCTTGGTTTACCAAGGACTCAGTGGGGACATGATTCAATTTTTATGGTGGTTGATAGATTTTTAAAGATGACACATTTCATTCCCTACAAGAAGACTAATAATAGTGTTCATGTAGCATAATTGTTTATCAAAAAAGTGGTGAGACTACATGGTTTGCCAAAGAGTATAGTTTCAGATCAGGAAACTAAGTTTGTTGGATATTTCTGGCACACATTGTGCAAGAAGTTAAAGACAAATTTGA
Organism: Chamaecyparis obtusa; assembly: GCA_027943335.1. Taxonomy (NCBI): domain Eukaryota; kingdom Viridiplantae; phylum Streptophyta; class Pinopsida; order Cupressales; family Cupressaceae; genus Chamaecyparis; species Chamaecyparis obtusa. The sequence continues at coordinate 122,210 of BSBK01003287.1, forward strand.
AGTTCAGTTCATCACATCATCCATAGACTGATGGACAGACATAGGTGGTGGATAGGAGTTTGGGAAATTTACTGAGATGTTTGGTTGGAGATAAGCTAACAGGATGGGAATTGATTTTACCATAGGCAGAATTTGCATACAATAATTTTATTAATATGAGCATTGGTAAATCACCATTCTAGATTGTATATGGAAGTAGTCCCAAAAATGCATATGAGTTGAGGAAGATAGATAAAGGAGAAATAAGTAGTGCTGAAGCTGAGGATTTTGCAGAACACTTGAAGAACATCCGTGGGGAGGTGAGGAAGTACATTACCAAGATGAATGCGCAGTATAAGGATAAGGTAGATGAGAAAAGAAGACATAAGGAATTTTAGGTTGGAGATGAAGTCATGGTTCATTTGCAAAAGGGGAGATTTCCATTTGGTACATATAACAAGTTTAAAATGAAGAAGTTTCGGCCATGCAAGATATTGAAGAAGCATGATTCAAGAAATGCCTATGAGGTCAAGTTGCCTACAAAGCTGAATATTTCACCAGTGTAACCATTTTAGATTTGACAGAGTATCATGAGGGAGTTGTTGAAGATGAGATCACAACAGTACATTGGAGTATTCCAACAACTAGTTCAGCTACAAAGGATATTGAGGACATAGTGGATATTTGTGTTGGCAGAAGCACTAGGAATAGGACATATGAAGAATATCTAGTCAAATGGAAAGGATAAGCTATTGAAGATTCATCACGGCTGACAAAGGAGGAGGTTAACCATCTTGGTTTTTCTCTTCACACCTAAGTCGTGACAGGGTCACTTCTCAAATTACCCCAGGTGTCTGATGTAGGAGCATCCTAGGTGTAAGAGCAATCTTGCATCACCCAAAAATATTTGTGGTTTCTTTTCAATAAGGGTTATCTTGTGTAGAGTTTCTATTTATGGAAACTTACTATTTTTCGTAAGTTGGTCATATGATCTCAGAATGTTCCGATTTCACAAGTGGAGGTTCATCTTAGTCATATCAGCCTACCAGTTGAGTTTCATTGCCACAACATCTATATTGGTGAAGTTATTAAGGTTTTTGGGTATGAAATCTTTTAGGTCAATTTTGAAGGCCTTAGAGGCTCTGAATCACTATCAACCCCCAATTGACTAGAGCTTGCGAGAGTTAAATATTGTAGATTAGGTCTTGCCATTTTCAAAAAGTGGTTACAATAGAGAAACAAAGCTACGGTTAGAAAGTTATGGCCTTAGGAAATTGGGGAACCTAAAAATATATTTTGTAATTATTTGGAGCTCACCCTATGTAAAAAAAAAAGAAAAGAAAATAATTCTTAGGATAGTCATCCTTAAGGGCTAAATTTCTGGAACCTTCTCAGGCGGTGGAAATTGCCTATATAAGAAAGGTCCGTAGTGTTGTCTAGGGTGGTTCTGGGTAGATTTGGGTAATGATTCAAGGATTTGTCCTATAGATTATTGTAAAAGAAAATGTCCATGTGGCTTTTCATATTGTAATTCTGAAATTTTTCATTCCACATTTATAGAGATAATAAGAAGCCCATTATCTGTTCTTGCAAATTGTTGTTGTTTCTCTATTTCTGTTATGTGTTTGTGTTATTAAGAGGAGCACCCTTCATTAAGTGGTATCAGAGTGGGAGTTCCTAAGTGTGTAAATAGATCACTGACTATGAGACAGTTTTTTTCAGACCGTGGTTAGGGTTCCAGTGAGCAGCGCAAAAATGCCTCCACAAAGGGAACATGGCGAAAGAGCTGGTGGTGTGACACCTAAGGTTAGAGCACTCCAAAGACAAGTGTGAGCATTGCAAGAAGAGATGCACAAAGGAATGAATCTTAATGTCAGAGAAAAAAGTGAAGATAAAGCTGAAGAAGGAAATTTTGATCAAGAAGGAGAAGGTGAAGTTATGAACCAAGAGGAAGAAAGACTTTTTTGGGCCATTTCCAAGATTGCAAAAAGACCTAAGATTGACGTTTCTGCATTTTCAAGAAATTTTAACCCAGAGGAGTTGATCGACTGGATCAATGAATTAGAAGAATATTTTGAGTATGAAGACATCAAGGATCCTAATCAGGTCAAGTTTGCAAAGGCCAGACTGAAGGGCCATGTGAAGATCTCGTGGCAAGAGATTCAATTGGAGCGAAATAGAAGAGGAAAGGATAAAATCACAAGATGGGATCAGATGGTGGGTAAATTGAAGTAACAGTTCATTCCTGTTGATTATGAGCTTCAACTACTAAAGAAAATGCAAAGTTTGAAGAAAGTAGGAAGATCTATTCAGGAGTATACAGAGGAGTTCTATCGAATCCTCATCAGAATAGGCCATCCAGAAGCTAATAAGGAGAAAGTTGCCCATTACCTTATTGGGTTGAGGCTGAGTATTCAAGAGGAGTTGAATTTGGTTTGAATGAATAATATTGAAGAGGTATACCAGTTTTCCCTAAAAGTAGAGGAAAAGATGAACAAGAAGTTTGAGAGCAGACAAAATAGAAGAGGTCATGGTGGAAGATCTGGTGGACGATCATATGGAGGCCGAAATGAAGATTCAAAAAAGAAGGATGAGGCTAGTAGCATTCAAAATCAGAGAGGAAATAATTCTAATAATTTCCATGATCAGAATAATAGAGATTAGAGAGGAAGAGGAAGAGGACAAGGTTTAGGAAGAGGAGGCTTTCATGGAACATGTTTTCACTATGGAGAAGAAGGTCATAGGGCATTTGAATGTCTTCAACACCAAGGAAGGATAGATAAGAAAATTGAAGGCCAAGCTAGAGTTGCACATGTAGATGAAGATGCCAGATCATCACATTCTTAAGATGCTAAAAGAGGAGAAATGCTAATTAACAGAAGAGTCCTACTAAGTGGTGAGAATGAACCTGAGAAAAAGAGGAGCTTGTTTCACACTAGGTGCAAGTGTGAAGATAAGTTTTATGATGTGATTATTGATAGTGGTAGCACTGATAATTTGGTGTCAGAAGAGATGGTCAAAAAGTTGAAGCTCAAGAGATAACAACATCCACATCCATACCAGATTTCCTGGGTACAGGATGACCACAAGGTCATGGTCAATGAATAGTGCCTAGTAAAGTTCAAGATTGGCAGATACCATGATGAGGTACTATGTGATATCATACCAATGGATGCATGTCATATGTTGTTGGGTAGACCATGACAGTTTGATAGGCGTAATGTACATGATGGTCATGCGAATAACTATGCCCCAATGAAGGATGGAGTGGCATATAAGCCAAAGCCATTGAGGGACATAGAAGAAAAGGTATGTGGTAATGAAAGGATAACTTTTTCTGATGGAAGAAAATTCCTAGAGGGTATGAGGCATGAGCATATGTGTTTTGTTTTAATTCCAAAAGCTGGTAAAGAGGAAGTAGAAGATGTACCTGTAGAAGTTGCAGATCTATTGAATAAGTTTTAGGATATTGTATCTGATAATGTTCCAAATGGATTACCACCGATAAGGAAGATCAGTCATCAGATAGACTTGATTCTAGGAACTAGTTTACCAAATAAGGTAGCACACAGAATGACACTAGCAAAAGGTGAAGAGTTGAACAGACAAGTACATGAATTGTTATAGAAAGGGTTGATTCAGGAGAGCCTTAGTCCATGTGTTGTACCAATAGTATTAGCACCAAAGAAGAATGAAGAATGGAGAATGTGTACAGATTCCAGAGCAATAAACAAGATCACAATCAAGTATAGGTTTCCATTGCCATAGATGGATGATATTATGGATTGTTTGAGTGGAGCTGTGTAATTTTCAAAGATAGATCTGAAGAGTGGATATCATTAGATTTGAATTAGAGAAGGAGATGAATGGAAGACTAATTTCAAGAGAAAGGAATGACTGTATGAGTGGTTAGTCATGACTTTTGGGCTAACCAATGCACTGAGCACTTTCATGCGGCTCATGAACGAGGTTCTGAAATAATTTCTGGGTAACTTTGTCATTGTTTACCTAGATGATATTTTGATCTTTAGTAAGATATTGGATGAGCATATGATGCATATTCTTATGGTTTTTGAGAAGTTAAGGGAAGAGAAATTGTTGATTAATTTGAAGAAGTTCAGTTTTGTGAAGAAGGAATTAGTGTATCTCAAATTTGTAGTTTCAGCAGAAGGTCTAAAAATGGACCTAGAGAAAGTGTAGGCTATCCTTGAATGGCCCACTCCAAGGAGTGCTACTGAGGTAAGATATTTTCATGGTTTGGCTAGCTTTTACAGAAAGTTTATCAAAAATTTTAGCAGTATTTGTGTACCCTTGAATGAAACAATGAGAGGGGATAGAAAAGAGTTTAAGTGGAGTACTGGGGCAGATAAGAGTTTTAAACTATTGAAATAGAAAGTTACAGAACAACCCATTTTAACACTTCTAGATTTTAATAAGGTGTTTCAAGTATATTGTGATGCTAGTGGTACTATAGTAGGAGTTGTTATGAGTCAAGAAGGTAAATATGTTGCTTATTTCAGTGAGAAGTTAAATGATGCCAAGAGAAAATATTATGTTTATCATCAGGAATTTTATGCTATAGTGAAAACATTGAAGAAGTGGAGACACTATCTACTTCCTAAGGAGTTTGTTTTATATACTGATCATCAAGCTTTGCAATATTTGAATAGTCAAGGAAAGTTGAATTAGAGGCATTTGAAATGGGTTGAGTTTTTGTTGAGTTATACATTTTTTTTGAAATGTAGGAGTGGAAAGTCTATCAGGACTGTAGATGCATTTAGCAGAAGGAAACTATTGCTAATAGAGATTTAGATTAATGTGGTTGGGTTCAAGGAACTCAAGAATTTGTATCCAAAGAATCCTAATTTTGGTGAAGCTTGGGAAGCTTGTAAAGAACCTGTTACTCTAGACAGAATGAAGTGGTTGGATTTCATGATTTAGGATGATATACTATTTAGAGGGATTCAATTGTGCATTCCACAAAGTTGTATGACGGAGAATCTCATCAAGGGGAAGCATAGCAGAGGATTGGCTGGACATTTTGGTCGTGATAAAACCCTTGCTTTGGTTAGTGAAAATTATTATTGGCCACAGTTGCAACAAGATTTCAAGAACTTTGTACAAAGTTGTAGAGTATGTCAGATGGAAAAGGGAGTAAAGAAGAATACAGGTTTGTGTTAGCCATTACTTGTACTAGAGAAGCCTTGGGAGGATATTAGTATGGATTTTATTCTTGGTTTACCAAGGACTCAATGGGGACATGATTCAATTTTTGTGGTTGTTGACAAATTTTTAAAGATGACACATTTCATTTCCTGCAAGAAAACTAATGATGTTGTTCATGTAGCATAATTGTTTTTCATAGAAGTGACAAGACTACATGGTTTTCCAAAGAGTATAGTTTCAAATCAGGACACTAAGTTTGTTGGATATTTCTAGTGCATATTATGGAAGAAGTTATAGACAAATTTGAAGTTCAGTTCATCACATCATCCACAGACTGATGGATAGAGAGACATGGTGAATAAGAGTTTGGGACATTTGCTAAGATGTTTGGTTGGAGATAAGCCAATAGGATGGGATTTGATTTTACCATGGGTAGAATTTTCATATAATAATTTTTTCAATAGGAGCACTAGTAAATCACCATTCTAGATTGTATATGGAAGTAGTGCCAGAAATGCATCTGAGTCGAGGAATATAGATAAAGGAGAAATAAGTAGTGCTGAAGCTGAAGATTTTGCAGAACACTTGAAGAACATCCATGAGGAGGTGATGAAGCACATTACCAAGATGAATGCATAGTATAAGGCTAAGGAAGATGAGAAAAGACGACAAGGAATTTCAGGTTGGAGACGAAGTCATGGTTCATTTGCAGAAGGAGAGATTTTCAGTTGGTACTTATAACAAGTTGAAAATGAAGAAGTTTGGGTTGTGCAAGATGTTGGATATTGCTAATGCATGGGAGGTGATTAAGAAATTTAATATGTTTAATCATTACATTACTAAATGGGCACTCATACTATTGTCATTTTTGTTTTGTCACTGATGTCAACATATGTTTCTATGAAGAAAATAGACTGGTAATCAAAGTTTACGGATACTGTACGGATGTTTTAGATGTTGCAAAGTCAGATGAGAGTTCAAGTGGATGTTATGATCTTATATATGAGATCACATCATTATATGTTTTATATTGAGAGAGTTACATCTATTTTGGTAAAGACTGGTCACTGGACTATGATAGTGAGAATCGACAAAGTTAGTCTCTGGGTTTCTGGTATATCTTTCAGAGGATTTGGATTCAAGGTATGTGAGCTTGAAGGTTGATGGATAGAGTACTGAAGGATGTTCATTGGTCAGCATAAGCAACTAAATGATTGGTGACATCATTTATGGCGTGTGTTCTGGCGATGGTTTATTCTAAAGTTGACTCAGGGAATGAAGTGTGTGTTTTGTTTGGCAAGCATAAATTAAGGATGTCAGTCCTTAATTATTGTAATGTAATCATTGTAGACTTGTTTTAGATATTGTGTGTATCTTAGCAATGGTTTTTGTAATTGTTTGTAACTAGGAAAGCCTCATGGGCCAACCTGATCATGGTAAATTTTAATAAGGTATAAATAAAAGGTCTTTTCTTTGGAAAAGATATGGATGGAATAAGATGATATAAAGAAGTTGGAAAAGATGCGAGCTTCTATCTACTGTATGTAGTGCAGAGGTTTACTGGTGGACTTCATTGGAACTGATCAAGGAAAGATAGTTGCTGGTAAACAGTTCAAAAGATTGTGTATTTCTATATATACACCTATTGTGAACTAGTGAGTTCTAAAGGTGGATTTAACCTTCTTTGGGTAGTGAGCCCTCTCTTTTGTTCTTGAATCGTAACAGTGTTTGTCCTCTAACAAGGACTATGTACTATAATGTTTAAATAAGCTCCTAACAGGGCTATATCTTCTAACAAGGATTACTATACTCTCAGTACATCATTTATGGGTGCTAATTCCCACTAGGTTTTTTACCTTTAGCAGGGTTTCCCTAAAACCAAAATATTGTGTTATTGTGTTGGCATTCATTATGTTCATTGGATCTGATATTGTGGAGCTTAAAGTTTAAAGTTTAATATTCTGTTATACAATTGATTCACCCCCCCTCTCAGTTGTACTATGGACTGTTATTCTTAACAATTGGTATCAGAGCTTGTGGTCCTTAGAGAGAAAGCTTAACAAGTTGAGGTGATCTTGGAGATGGAATTCTATAGGAAGGATAGTCATAAATTTGATCTTGAAAACTTTGACAGTTGGAAAAACAAGATGCAAACACATCTATTGTGTTTAGGCATTGACTACAAGATGATTGTAAAGAAAAAGGAATCTTTGAAGGTTGAGAATGATTGGGAGTTAGCCACTGATGATGAAAAGAACTTATTCTCATGAAACATAGTCACAAGAGAAGCATTGATCAACACACTATTTGAGGGTGAGTTTACTAAAATTAAAGATCTGGATTCGGCACATGAAATTTGGAATAGATTAGAGGCACTTTATGAAGGAGACAAGTATACCAAACAAGTGAAGTTGCAAAACTAGAAGACAAAGATGGAGAAGCTGCAAATGAATGAAGATGAAAGCATTAGGGCCTATGTTCAAAGGGTTATAGAAGTTGTAGTTAGAATCAAAAATTGTGGAGGCACTTATGATGAAGATGAAGTTATTTTTAAGATTCTCAGATCTCTAACTCCTACTTAAAAGTTCAAGGCTATGTCTATTGAAGAAACTATACCTCTAACTCCAAACTTTAGTAGAGAAATGTTGATTGCTAAGCTAACTTTTGAAGTTGTGGAATTAGGAGAAGCTGTACCTAAATTTGAAACTGCATTTAAGGCATCTGCACATAAGAAATTATCTACGCTTCTGAGCACAAGAAAAGAAGACCTAAAAGAAGAGCTTGGTGAGTATGCTGAGGAATGGGAAAAGATAATGACAAAAGAAAGAAAGATGGATGAACTTGTTGCACTAATTGCTAGAAGAGAAAAAAGAGGTAAGGGCAAGTTTGAAGGAAAGTTACCCTTGAAATTTTTTTCATGCAATACGGTAGGTCATTTTGCATCTAGATGTCCTACAAGAGTTTCTAAGTACAAACCTGATGATGCAAATATTAGAAGAGACAAAGAATGTTATTATGCTAGTGAATAATCTATGATGATGATTATTTAGATTATGAAGAGATTGGATTTTTTGCTATTAAAGATGAACTAGTACATGAATAAAAAGCCTTAGTATCTCATGTTAACAAGAAAACTAAATGGATAATTGACAGTGGATGTTCTCATCATATGACTAGTGATAAGAACAAGTTTGTTAAATTAGTAAATTATGATGGAGGTGTTGTGAGGTTTGGGGACAATCTCCCTAAATCCATCATAGGAGTAGGATCCATTACTCTGGATGGAAAGACTAATACAGACAATGTATTACTAGTTGAAGGACTAAAACATAATTTTTTGAGTGTCGAATAGTTAATGGATAAATATTTTCAGTTAATTTTTGTTAATGGTAAATATTTTATCAGAAGGAAGGAAGGAAAACTGATTGCTATCGGTTCAAAATCTAGAGGTAATGTATTTGAACTAAACACATCTAGAGCCTCTTGATTGGTTGCAAAGGTAGATGATGCTTGGTTATGGCATAGGATATTTTTTCATGTCCATTTTGATAACATTGTGAAGGAAAGTATGGCTAATGTAGTAATAGATCTACCGAAGATTGTGAAACCATCTAACACTCAATGTAGAGAATGTGTTATGGGAAAGAAGACTAGAAGTAGTCATAAAAGAAAATCATATACATCAAAAGGGAAGTTGGATCTGGTACATACAGATCTATGTGGACCTACAAGAAAAAATTCATACTATGGTGAAAGGTATTTCATACTCTTTGTTGATGAATTTTCTAGAATGATGTGGGTTACTTATTTAAGAGAAAAATTAGAAGCATTTGATAAATTCAAGTTGTTCAAAGAAAAAGTAGAAAATGAATCTGGTTTAAAGATCAAGTGTTTAAGATCAGACATAGGTGGAGAATTTACTTTAGACTTATTCAATTCATATTGCGAAGAGCATGGGATAAAGAGACAAACATCTTCTCCTAGGAATCCACAAAAGAATGGGATAGCAGAGTGAAGAAACAAGACTATACTTGATGCTGCTAGGACAATGTTGATTGAAGGAAATGTATCTCATGTACATTAGAGAGAGACTGTTGGAACAACAATATACACATTGAACAAAATTCAAATCAGAGAAGGTACAAGTAAGACTCCCTATGAACTATGGTTTGATCATACTCCTACTGTAAAATATTTTAGAATATTTGTTAGTAAATGTTATATCAAAAGGGATGATGAGATAGGTAAGTTTGATTCTAGAAGTGATGAAGGGGTCTTACTTGGTTACTCTATTAAAAGTAAGGCTTACAAATGTTTCAATCTGAGATTGAGGAAGATGATTGAAAGAAACAATGTGAGAATAGATGAGAAGTTTCAGATACAAGAAAGAATGTGTGATAGTAATTAGATTTCAGATATGAAAGAAACCACTACTGTTGTAGAAGAAGAACTTGTTGAGGAAGAAAGTGAAAAAGAGGCTTGTGATGTTGGTACAAGAAAGACTATTGAGACTCCTAAAACTCCAAGGTATGTAAAAAATAACCATCCTGAAAATCAAATTATTGGCAACACTAGTCAGGGAGTGCTAACTAGATCAAAAGTTAGAGAAGAAATTTTTTTGATTTCTCAAGTTGAGCCAAAAACTATAGATGAAGCCTTTAAAGATGAATCTTGGATAATTCTATGCAAGAAGAATTGGATCAGATAAAGAAGAATAATACTTGGGAATTGGTTCCTAGACCTAAAAATAAAAATGTAATAGGAACAAAATGGGTTTTTAGAAACAAAATGGATGAAGAAGGAACTATTGTAAGGAACAAAGCAAGACTAGCATGTAAGGGATACTCACAACAAGAAGGCATAGACTTTGAAGAAATATTTGCTCATGTTGCTAAAATAGAGGCAGTAAGATTGTTCCTATCTTATGCTGCACATAAAAACTTCAAAGTGTATCAGATGGATGTTAAATCTACATTTCTTAATGGAGATCTTGAAGAAGAAGTCTATATAGAACAACCAGATGGATTTCCTCTATGCAAAGATAAAGACATGGTGTGCAAATTGAAGAAAGCTCTGTATGGGTTGAAGCAAGCTCCTAGGGCTTGGTATGAAAGGTTTGACAAGTATCTACTTGGGCTTGGATTTAGAAAAGGTAATGCAGATAGTAATTTGTATTTAAGAACTACTGAAGATGGAATCCTGATAGTAGAAGTATTTTTGGATGACATTATCTTTGGAGGTAATGATGATCTATGTAAGAAATTTGCTAAAGAAATGGAAAGTGAATTTGAGATGTCCATTATAGGTGAAATGAAATTCTTTCTTACATTGAAAATAACTCAGAATGAGAATGGTATTTTCATTTCTCAGACCAATTATCTCAAAGAATTGCTTAAGAAATTTGGAATGGAAGATTGTAAACCAGTAGGAACACCTATGGTGACTAGAAACAAGCTAACGATTGATGATGAATCAAAGTGTGTTTTTCAGACTTTGTATAGATCAATGGTTGGAGGACTACAATATTTGACTCACACCAGACCAAATATTGCTAATGCTATTGGAATTGTGGCTAGGTATCAGGTAAAACCGAAAGAAACACATCTAGCTACTATGAAAAGGATACTGAGGTATCTAAGAGGAACCATAGATTATGGATTATGGTATGACATACATGATAGTTTTGAACTTCATGCTTATACTAATGTTGATTGGGTAGGAAATATTGATGACAGAAAAAGTACTAGTGGTGGTGCATTTTTCCTTGGGAAAAAGTTGGTTTCTTGGCTAAGTAAGAAACAAGATTGTATAGCACAATCTACTGCTAAATCAAAGTATGTTGCTGCCATTATAAACTGCAATCAGATTATTTGGATGAAACAAATGTTGATAGACATTGGAATAAATTTTGATGAGCCTATGGTTATCCATTGTGATAACACCGGTACAGTAAATATGTCAAATAATATGGTGATGCACTCTAAAACTAAACACATTTCTATCAAGTATCACTTCTTGAGAGACAAGGTGGTAGAAAAGGAAATCAAATTAGAATATATCAGTACAAAAGAGAAGATTGCAGACATTTTCACAAAGCCACTACCTAAAGATACCTTTGAATATCTCAGAGGTATGCTAGGGGTTTAGGCCCCTCCTAGTCAGAACTAAATGATGTAGAGATGCATCAGTCCAGAGGTATTCAGAGCCTTATCATTATCTGGACTAGATGTAGGGATCTACTCCTTAGGGGGAGTGATCATGGAAGAAAGTTTATCTATGAAGGCATCCAAAGCCTCATGACACCCTTTGCCATTTTTTTCAAAAGGGGATTGTTTCTATGAGAACATCCCTACTGTATGAGAAGATTGCTTGGTTGCAAGACTTTGGATTGATATAACTTTGGGATAAGATTTTCCCATATGTTGACATCAATGCCAAAGGGGGAGATTGTTGGATATTTCTAATGCATGGGAGGTGATTAAGATATTTAATATGTTTAATCACTACATTACTGAATGGGAACTCATACTATTGTCATTTTGTGTTTTGTCACTGATGTCAACATATGTTTCTATGAAGAAAATAGACTGGTAATCAAAGTGTACATATACTGTACAGATGTTTTAGATGCTGCGAAGTTAGATGAGAGTTAAAGTGGATGTTGTTATATTATATCTAAGATTGCATCATTAGATGTTTTATATTGAGAGAGTTACAACTATTTTGGTAAAGATTGGTCACTGGACTGTGACAGTGAGAATTCACAAAGTTAGTCTCTGGGTTTCTGGTATATCTTTTGGAGGATTTGGATTCAAGGTATGTGAGCTTGAAGGTTGATTGATAGAGTACTGAAGGATGTTCATTGGTCAGTGCAAGGTCTGGAATGATTGGTGATGTCATCTATGGCAAGTGTTCTGGTGATGGTTTATTATGAAGCCGACTCAGGGAATGAAGCATGTGTTTTGTTTGGCAAGCATAAATTAAGGATGTTGGTCCTTAATTGTTGTAATGCAATCATTGTAGACTTTTTTTAGATACTGTGTGTATCTTAGCAAGGTTTTATGTAATTGTTTGTAATTAGGAAAGCCTCATGGGCCGACTTGGTCATGGTAAATTGTAATAAGGTATAAATAAAAGGTCTTTTCTTTGGAAAAGATATGGATGGAATAAAGATGATATAAAGAAGTTGGAAAATTTGCGAGCTTGTGTCTGTTGTATGTAGAGTAGAGGTTTATTGGTGAACTTTATTGGAACTGATCAAGCAAAGAGAGTTGCTGGAAAATAGTTCAAAAGATTGTGTATTTCTTTATATACACCTATTGCGAACTAGTGAGTTCTCAAGGTGGATTTGAACTTCTTTGGGTAGTGAGCCTTGGATAGTGAGCCCTCTCTTTTGTTCTTGACTCCTAATAGGGTCTATCCTCTAACAAGGACTATGTACTATAATGTTTAAATAAGCTCCTAATAGGGCTATATATTCTAACAAGGATTGCTATACTCTCAGTACATCATTTATGGGTGCTAATTCCCACTGAGTTTTTTGCCTTTAATAGGGTTTCCCCGAAACCAAAATATTGTGTTATTGTATTGGCATTCATTGTGTTCATTGAATCTGATATTATGGAGCTTAAAGTTTAAAATTTAATATTTTTTTATACAACTGATTCACCCCTCCCCCCTATCAGTTTTATTGTGGACTATTATTCTTTATTGAAAAGAAGTTTGGGTCGTGCAAGATACTGAAGAAGCATGATTCAGGAAATGCCTATGAGGTCGAGTTGCCTACGGAGCTGAATATTTCACTAGTTTTTAACATTTTAGATTTGACAGAGTATCATGAGGGAGGTGTTGAAGATGAGATCACAGCATCACAGTGGAGTATTCCAGCAACTAGTTCAGCTACCAAGGAGATTGAGGACATAATGGATAGTCGTGTTGGAAAAAGCACAAGGAACATGACATATGAAGAATATATGGTCAAATGGAAAGGATGACTTGTTGAAGATTCATCATGACTGACAAAGGAGGAGGTTAACCACCTTGGATTTCCTCTTCACACCTGAGTCGTGATAGGGTCACTTCTCAATTTACCTCGGGTGTCTGATGCAGGAGCATCCTGGGTGTAAGAGCAATCTTGCATCACCCAAAAATATTTTTGGTTTTTTTTCAATAAGGGTTATCTTGTGCAGAGCTTCTATTTATGAAAACTTACTATTTTTAGTAAGTTGGTCATACAATCTTAGAATGTTTTGATTTCACATGTGGAGGTTCATCTTAATCATATCAGCCTACCAGTTGAGTTTTATTGCCATATCATCTGTATTGGTGAAGTTATTGAGGTTTTTCCTATATGAAATCTTTTAGGTCAATTTTGAAGGCTTTAGAGGCTCTGGATTGCAATTGATCCCTAGCTGACTGGAGGTTGTGTGAGTTTGGCACTGTAGATCAGGTCTTGCCATTTCTGAAAAGTGGTTACAATCGAGAAATAGAGCTACGGTTAGAAATTTATGGCCTCCAAAAGTTGGGGTACCTAAAAATATATTTTGTAATTATTTGGAGCTGACCCTATGTAAAAAGAAAAAGAAAAGAAAATAATTCTTAAGATAGTCGGCCTTAAGGGCTAAATTTCTGGAACCTTCTCGAGCGGTGGAAATTGCCAATATAAGAAAGGTCCATAGTGTTGTCTAGGGCGGTTCTGGGTAGATCTGGGTAATGATTCGAGGCTTTGTCCTATAGATTATTGTAAAGGAAAATGCCCATGTGGCTTTGCATATTGTAATTCTGAAATTTGTAATTCCACATTTGTGGAGATAATAAGAAGCCCATTTTCTATTCTTGCAAATTGTTGTTGTTTCTCTATTTCTGTTATGTGTTTGTGGTATTAAGGGGAGCACCCTTCATCAGATCTTATTTTCTCTCTTAGGACATTTAGATGAAAAATGACCAAATTATTTGCATGTCCAACAAGCAAAATATTTCTTACATTTAGGTTCTCTCCTTACAATCGATGTCATTGTATCATCGAACTTCCTTTATTCTTCTTGCTTAGCTACCCAATCTCTAGCATAATCTCCATGGGTACAAGAACTTCTTGTCAACATATGTCTATCCTTTTTTACAATAAATTTTGTTTCTACTCTAGGCAAACCTTCCTTATGTTTCAGCCATTTCTCATGTGCCTGGAACTTTCCAAGTAGCAATTCTTTTGTAAAGTCATATGTAATCATTTCTTCAATGATCTATGCTTTGTATTCAAAGGATGATGGTAGAGATTTCACTATCTTCCATACGACTTCATTATCTGATTTACTTCCACCACAACTCTTAATTCTTGCAACAATCTCAGTAATCCTGCTAAAGTAAGCTCTTATAGTTTCATCTTCATGCATCTTAGCACTTTCAAACATACTAATATAATTTTGCAATTCAGCTTTCTTCAAAGTTTCATCTCCTTCAAAAAGATTTTCCAATTTTGTCCAAATCTCAATAGAAAGTCTTAGATATTTTACCTAAATATATTATGTATCTAGAAGAGGTAATTGTTAGGATTAGGTAATACTGAGAGGGGGGGTGAATCGGTATTACTTCATTTTAATTTATACTTCAACCAATTATAAATAAACCAAAACAATGCTAAAATGAAAAGAACATATAAGCACAACACATAACTCATGACACCATGATTTGTTCTCAAGGAATCCTTGGCCAAGGGAAAACCCCAGTGGGGATGATACCCACAACTATGTACTAAAATATTATATCCCTGTTAGGAGATCTAGCCATGTTAGGAGTTGATTGTTACATAGTACATTTCCTTGCTAGAGGAATACACAACCCTATTAGGGGATGAAAATAACCTTGTTAAAGGTGGTGAGCATACAACTCTTACAATCAAAATGTCATCTCAAAAGATTTCTCAAAAATAACAATACAAGCCATTTCCTTGCTTAGATAGTTCCAGTTATAGCTTTGTCAAACACTGATCTCACATCTTCTCTCTTCTCTCAGATTCGCATCATCATATCCTCTTCATATTCATATAGATCACTTCCACAAAACACTCTATACTTATACACAATCTACCATCTAGTCGGCTTCACAAATACCATACAAAACATAATAATAAATTATGTAAATGAGAAACATAGAGTCGGTGATTTTATATTACCAAAGAGTCAGCAATATACTTTATCCATCTGACTTAGCACATTACCATATCCACTATTCTTACCTTAATCTTTGTAACTGCTTATGTGCCCTATTACACTAATTATCTATCTTTGCATACCTTCAGATCATTGTATCTTATTGATTTGATCACCAAAACACATGAAAACTTAATCGAAGCATATACATATCCCAAAATACCTTCTACTAAATTTGCAAGCCATAATACATCATATAGTGTCATCGTTGAGCAAAATTATTCCATAGTACATTGTTGTCCTGATTTTGTACTTAGTCATGACTCCAATATCAAGACTCTTTACCTACGATAAATCCAACATAAGTTTTTCCATGAATGAAAACCCTCAAGTGATCCCTAGTGCCCCAAAACATCACTTTCCAACAATCTCTCCCTTTGGAATTAATGACAATACTTAGTGAAAAATGACTAAGTGTTAAAGCACTATTTATACATATCTCTTTTTCTCTTCTTCTCTTTTCTACTTTTTTTTATTTACATCTTTTATTTTTCTTCTCTTCCTTTCTTCCTTTCTTCATTTCACTCTTCACATTTTTCTCTTTCTCTTCCTCTCCCTTTGACATCAATGGAAAAGGTACTCACAAAATTTCAAAACTTCTAAGCACACAAAAGACTTAGTGCTTACTCACCAGTTTTAGGATATCTTGGAAAGATTTTTCCAAGGTCTTCACATCCTCAACCCATGATTTGATCAATAGCTCATTGACATGGATCGATCCATTCAGTGCATATGATGTTGTCTCCATTACCTTAAGCTCAATAGGTGTAGATATAGACATTGATCCTTCCACCTTTTCAATCTCTGATAGATGTATCTCAAGCATTGAAAGCTTAGGGGTTATCAGGCTCTTCAACAAGACAAATCTATCTACCACTCTCCCTTCCTCTTTTTCCAGTGCACTAATCTTATCCAAAAGTTTGGATGCTTGTTTATCCATTTCAATAATAGTTAGTGAATATTTTTCATAACTATCCATCAAACTGTCAAGAGTAGCCCTATCCTTGGCTATAATGTCTTCAATATTCTTTATATGTCTAGAAGGACTTATGAAGTAACTGTAAATCTTTCTACCTTGTGCTACACAACTCTTAGCCTTAAGAGTAGTAGCCTTGAGAATGTCTAAGTCCCATGAGATGGACTAACATAATTCTCTCAATTTATTCTCCAAGAACCTCTTCTCTACCTTGTCTTCTTCAGTCTTTAGCAATGAATCAAATTGAATTTCAAAGCTATCCAGATCCATGCCTAGGTTCTTTGCTTCATCCTTACCTTGAAAATAAATCAATGTAGGAAGTAGTTTTTTTACTATCTCTACAGCCCTAGTCACTACTTTTATTATTTTGTCCCCTTTCTACATTGACCTTTTCTTAGCCTTGGCGAAGGCCATGAAGGATAGCTTCATAAGCTCATCCTCATCCATGCTATCTACATCAACACTTACCAGTTTGGCCATACTTGCCAACAATAAAGTAGAGGAGGTGTCAGGTTCTATCTTTTGTTCCATTCTAACCTCAACTACCTTTTCTGCTTCAGTCTCTTTTACCTTCCTTTCTTCTTTCTAAATTTCCTTTTCCTGTAACTTCACTTCTTGTTTCTCCTCTATTTTCTCTTCATCTACTTGTCCTTGTACTTCAAATTATATCTCACTGTCTAAGTTATCCAAAAATGGATCATTCACATCATGCAAAGTGTTAAGGGTCACAGGCACACTAGAGACAAAAAAGTCTGGTTGCATGCTAGCTTGCTCAATTTAATTTGCTACCTTCAAAATTTCTCCTAATCCAAAAGCTGTAGGCTTGGTGACCTTAGGAGGTGAGGTTTTCTTTGGCATATCACTCATAAGGATTTGATACAATTCCTTTTGAGTGTCCTCAATCACTTCATCATACTTTATAGCCATGATTTTTACTAGTCTAGCCTTTTTCCTCAACAAGGGTTTCAACTCATTTATTATCCTCTCCCTTTCTTGTATAGAGACAAAAGGTAGCATCTCTTCTATAGCTTTGTTTCTTATATTCTCATCATTTGACTATGCCAGCTACTTTTTGATCTCCAACTTACTATATAGTTCCTTAGGGATACTTCCTTCAATCTCTAATAGATTTTTCTTAAAGATCAATAGATACTCAATGATAGTATCTTCAATGATTGCCTGATTCTCATAATCATACATCTCATAATATCTATCCACTATCTTCAAGTTTCCATCTTTTATTACTCTCTTCTGTAGTGATTTAAGGTGTGGATTCCACAAAGTTTGTGGATCCTTCTATGCTACTAATTTTTCCTATCTGTTCATTTGCTTCTTTTAGTGACTCTTCAACTTTGTTCCTTGCATCCTTTTCATGTTGAATCTCTTTAATCATCAGAAGATTTAATTTCTTTTTTTCTAGCTCCAGCTTCTTTACTTGATCTGATGTATCATTGTCTAAATCCTCTTGGACTCTTGTCCATAAGATCTTGTTTCTGATTCCTTGAAGTTTCAAGATGTTGCTTTAGTTTCCTGATGAAACCTTTTGCTCCTCTTAATTTGAATTCCAATACACCATTCACAACCTTCTCTTTGTCCAAATCTTCAAGTGTTGCTTCAAAGTTATCTTGTAAACTTTCTAAATCCATTTTGATCTCCTTTAATCTGTTAGGCTTTCTCTCCAAGGGCCAATAGCTATGATACCAATTGTTAGGATTAGGTAATACTGAGAGGGGTTGCATCAGTATTACTACATTTTAATTTAAACTTCAACCAATTATAAATAAACCAAAACAATACTAAAATGAAAAGAATATATAAGCACAACACATAACTCATGACACTATGATTTGTTCTCAAGGAAACCCTGGCCAAGGGAAAACCCCGGTGGGGATGATACCCACAACTATGTACTAAAATATTATATCCTTGTTAGGAGATGATTGTTACATAGTACATTTCCTTGCTAGAGGAATACAAAACCCTTTTAGGGGATACAAAATAGCTGGTTAAAGGTGGTGAGCATACAACTCTTACAATCAAAATGTTGTCTCAAAAGAGTTCTAAAAAAGAACAATACAAGAACTGTCCTTCCTTAGATAGTTCTAGTTGTAGCTTTGTCAAACATTGATCTCACATCTTCTCTCTACTCTCATATTTGCATCATCATATCCATACATATCGTTCCACAAAATACTCTATACTTATACACAATCTACCATCTAGTCGGCTTCACAAATACCATACAAAACATAATAATAAATTATGTAAATGATAAACATAGAGTCGAAGATCTTATATTACCAAAGAGTCAGAAATATACTTTATCCATCTAACTTAGCACATTACCATATCCACTATTCTTGCCTTAATCTTGGCAACTACTTATGTGCCCTGTTACACTGATTCTCTATCTTTTCATACCTTCAGATCACTGTATCTTACTGATATGAGCACAAAAACACATGAAAACTTAACCAAAGAATATACATATCCAAAAATACCTTCTACTAACTTCGCAAGCCATAATACATCATATACTATCATCGTTGACCAAAACTGTTCCATAGTACACTGTTGTCTTGATTTTGTACTTAGTCATGACTCCACTATCAAGACTCTTTGTCTATGATCACTCTAGCATAAGTGTTTCCATGAATGAAAACCCTCAAGTGATCCCTAGTGCCCCAAAACATCACTTTCCAACACTAATAAAATATCCTCTCTAGCAAGTATGTTTTACATGTATTGGTTCTTTTCTTCATCCGTGCATGAATCAGTTTTGTCTTTTTCTACAACTGTCTTCTTCATCTTGATAGCCAACCAGTAGTCAATTCCCATTAATAGAAAATGTGTCTTTATTCTTTCCTTCCAATTTTTAAAATTTACTCCATCAAACTTCAGACTTTATTTCCTGAAAAATGTAGTAGCCATGGATCTCCTTAAGCTGGTAAAATTTTCCTTGAAGGACCTGATGCTTTGATACCAATTGTTAGAAAGAAAAGTCCACCAACACAACTAAGAGGGGGGGTGAATAATTTGTGATCTTAATTAACTTAAATTCAACTTTATCAAATCTTAAGAATGTAATAAATAACAACAATAACCATAAGATTATAAACATACACAATAACACCAAATTTGTTAACTAGGGAAATGCTTGATTGGAGGGAAAACCCTGGTGGGAATGATGCCCATAAGATGATGTACTAATATAAAAGTTCCTTGTGAAAGAATAGACCTTGTTAGAAGTATGTTATAATGAAATTAGTACATATGAGTCCCTTCTAGGAGACTTTGGATCCTTGCTAAAAGATCCCAACCTTGTGAGGAGTTGATGAGAATCACAACGAAGACAACTAAACCCATTGTCCAAATTTATTCAACTTTGTCTTCAATAAACAATATTTAGGATAACACATCCAAGGGTGAACTAAATAAAACAACAACTCTCTTTGCCTATATAGTTCCTTTGAAGTCCTCAAAAAACCAACATCATCATCTTCTACTCTAATCATAAAGCTTTCACATTCAAAGCTCTCACAACATCTCATGACCACATGATATATCTTTATCAAATAAACTTCCTTTCATTTATACCAAGTCCTTATGATTATTGAGTCAGCCAAAAGGGTTTCTCAATTTACAATTAATCATATAGGACATCAATAATGGTGTAGGAGCACCAAGGCCTAGAAGGAACACTAGGGTCACTCAAAGTGATGCAAGAGCATCTTAGGTCCTTGGCAATCCCGTGTCACCAAAAAAAAGTTCAAGTTTTCCTGTGTTGCTCAGTTCCTTCTTTGACCAAGTTGGCTTGGTAGTTTCTTGGTTCCTCTATTAACCAAGTTGGTCAATTAATTCCCTAGCACTCAATTATCTTTTCTTGTGTTCAGTTGTCCTTTCTTAACGAGTTATTTTTTTTAGTTTTCTATTGAGGTCAACTTGTGCACTTTATATTGGTCATAGATTTAATGATGGTATATATCATTGGGAAGCATGTGGACCTATATCTGGTCATTCCTTCTTTTAATGGTGGATCTAAAGGTTGACTTGTTTGGTAGCCTCTTGTCTATATTGTAATCTTTGGTTGTAGTTTAGGATATCAGCTTAGAGCTAGAAGATAGATGGTATCAGATTAGAAGATTGAAGATAGTTTCTAAATCCTCGCATGTTGGAGGATAGTTGTAATTATATTGTAATATTTGGCCCTAACCGAGAAAGCCTTACAGCCCAACATGTATAAATTTATTTGATAAAATATAAAGGATCTTATCTACATTCTCTCTCTCTCTCTCTCTCTCTCTCTCTCTCTCTCTTTTGTGTGTTGTTGCTTTTGTGTGTGATCTTTGCAAGGTGGTTCTAGATTAGGGTGTGATTTTGGCACCTATACTCCTCTTCCCTATGTGAGGGGGTATTAAAGAGAAGGTGAGATTTGGATCTAGATTTGTGAATCTAGGTTTGAGGGTTCCTTCTTGTCAAACCCTAGCTGATTTGTTGTGGGGTAGCAGATTGGGATATGGCCTACAATTGCAAAGGGTTTCCAGATGGTTCATGGGAGGTGAGATGTGGATCCAGCATTGGTAGACATGTTGAGACAACTTGCTGCTAGGTTAGAAGCCATTGAGATATCCCATCATAGATGAAGACATCTTGAAGATGTTAGTGATGATAAAAATGAGGAAGAACAAGGTGATGTAGAACCTGTACCAGTGATGGATCAAGGTGAGGAAATATTTTTGAAGGATTTGACAAATCTGAAGTCTCCACCACATTTCAATCCTCCTAAGTATAGTGGAAAGCTATATTTGGAAGAAATGGTGGACTGGATCACCAAGATGGAAAAGTACTTTGAATATGAAAATGCTCCCAAGGAAAAGAAGGTGAAAATTGCAAGCACAAAGTTGAAGAGTCATGCATCCTTGTGGTGGGAAAATATGCAATTGGATAGAAAGAGGAAAGGAAAAGACAAAATTAAGGTATGGAATAAGATGGTGAATAAGTTGAAAGGAAATTTTTAACCTTGCAATTATCAGATTAACCTAATTAGGCGAATGAAAAGTTTGAGGTAGAAAGATAGCTCAGTAAAATATTATACTGAGGAATTATATAGATTAGATATTAGATTTGGACATCATGAAGATGAAGTGGAAAGAATTGCTAGGTACCTGAATGGATTGAGAGTTTCCATCCAAGAAGAAATCAATTTGGTCAAGTTGGAAAACATTAAAGAAGCTTATCAGTTTGCCTTAAAAGCTGAGGAGAAATTGAACAAAAGACATGAGAAAAGACAAAGAGGTAGAGGTGGTAGTTTCCCTAGATGAAGAGGTATATCTTATGGTAAAAACAATAGATCTGATTGAGAAAAGACAAATTTGGATAAAGGCAAGACCGAGTGGAAAGGTGAGAGTTCATCTAGAGGAAAAGGTAATAACTACCGAGGTGGTTATAATAGAGGTGGTTTCCGAGGAACTTGTTACAATTGTGGAGAAGAAGGACATAGATCATTTGAATGTACACATGCAAGTAAGAAGGTTGGTAGCAATAAAAATGCTATGGTGCAAGAAGAGTCACTGAAAGAACCTGAGAAGGAAAAGAACTTGATGGTAAGGAGAGCACTTTGGAGTGAAAGAAATATGAAAGATCCGGTTAGGAAAAGTTTGTTCAAGACCAGATGTAGAGTTTATGATGAAGTGTGGAAGGTAATCATTGATAGTGGAAGCTCGAAGAACTTGGCATCTAAGGAAATGGTTACAAAGTTGCAGTTGAAAAGGTTGGAACACCTGAAGCCCTATCAAATTTCATGGATCAAGGATGAGCATAGAATCTTGGTAAGTGAACAATGTTATGTGAATTTGAAAATTAGAAAGTACTATGATAAGGTGTTATGTCATATCATGCCTATGGATTGTTGTCATATTTTGTTGGGTAGACCTTGGCAATATGACAGACATGCTATATATGATGGGAGATTTTAGGCTGATGTGAGAAGAAAAATCTTGTTACCTCTGATTGAAGAACCTGTTAGTAGTGTTTGTACATCTGTGAAAGTTTTCTTGATGGAAGGAAGAAAGTTTGTTAAGGATTTGAAAAAGAATGATGTATGTTTTGGTGTGATTCCTAACAAACCAAGTAAGAAAATAGAGGATAGCATCCCTGAAGAGCTTGATAAGTTACTCACTGAGTATAGAGAGATAATTTTTGATAATGCACCTGATGGTTTTCCACTGAAGAGAAGCATTTCTTATTGTATGGATTTAATCCATGAAGCTAGTTTACTGAATAAGGCACCATGTCGGTTGACACCTATTGAGAATCATGAATTAAACTGACAGATTCAAGAACTATTGTAGAAAGGTTTGATATGAGAAAGTTTAAGTTCTTGTGTAGTACCAACTATATTGGAACCTAAGAAGAATGGAGAATGGTGAATGTGTACGGATTCCAGAGCAATCAATAAGATAATAGTGAAATATAGGTTTCCTATACCAAGAATGGATGACATAATGGATAGTTTGACTAGAGCAAAGTATTTTACCAACATTGATTTGAAAAGTGGGTATCATCATATTAGAATTAGAGAAGGTGATGAGTGGAAGACTTCTTTTAAGACAAAAGAAGGTTTGTATGAGTGGTTTTTTATGCCTTTTGGTTTAACTAATGCACTGAGTAATTTTATGAGATTGATGAATGAAGTTTTGAAGAGATTCTTAGGTAAATTTGTGATTATATACCTAGATGATATTCTGATATTTAGTAAGACCAGAGAAGAGAATTTGTTGCATGTTAAACAAGTATTGTAGAGGTTGAAAGAATAAAAGTTGCTGATTAATTTGAAAAAAGTGTTCTTTCATGAAAGAGGAGATTATGTATTTGGGTTTTGTGATTTCAACTGATGCTTTGAAAATGGACCCTAAAAAGGTTGAAGATATTTTGAATTGGCCTACACCTGAGAATGCTAGTGAGGTAAGATCATTTCATGGTTTGGAAGGTTTTTACCGAAAGTTCATTAGGAATTTCAGTTCAATTGTAATTCTATGATTGCGATTGTGAGAGGAGACAAAAGAGAATTTAAGTGGACACATGGAGCTGATAAAAGTTTTAAGAATCTGAAGTAGAAGGTTGCAGAATTGCCTGTGTTAGCATTGTCTGATTTTAATGAGGTATTTCAAGTTGAATGTGATGCAAGTGGTAGTGCAAGAGGAGCTATATTGAGTCAATAAGGTAAACCTGTTGCTTTCTTTAGTGAAAAGTTGAAAGATGCAAAAAGGAAATATTGTGTGTATGATCAAGAATTCTATGCTATTGTTCAAGCCCTAAAGAAATGGAGACATTATTTGATACTGAGTGAATTTGTGTTGTATACCGATCATAAATATTTATAGTATTTGGGTAGTTAGAATAAGTTGAATCAGAGACATATGAAATGGGTTGAATATTTGTAAAGTTATGCATTTGTGATAAAACATAAGAGTGGAGTCACTAACCAAGTTGCTGATGCATTAAGTAGAAGAAGATCTTTGATGAATGAGATGATAATTGAAGCTCTTGGTTTTGATGACATGAGAGATTAGTATGAATTTGATCTTGATTTTTTTGAGTCGTGGAGAAAGTGCAGAGAACCTATTCAAGATCAACTGAGTATTAAATGGGAAGACTATTTCATTCAAGGAGGTATGTTGTTTAAAGGTATTCAGTTGTGTATACCGAGAGGATCAATGAGAACTAATTTTATAAAGGAGAAACATAGTAGTGGTTTGACTGGACACTTTGGTGTTGACAAGACATTGAATTTTCTTAAGGAGAAATAGTTTTGGCCATAGTTGTATAAGGATGTTCAAAAATTTGTGAAAAGTTATGGAATTTGTCAAGTTGCAAAAGGATTAAGTAAGAATACTAGATTGTATATACCGATCTCTATTCCTGAGAAACCTTGGATTGATATCAGTATGGATTTTTTTCTTGGCTTACTGAAGATAGTGAGAAGTAATTATTCCATATTTATTTTTGTGGATAGATTTTCTAAGATGGCACATTTTATACCCTATAGAAATACACTAGATGCAGTACACATAGCAGATCTTTTCTATAAGGAAATTTTTAGATTGCATGGATTACCGTGGAGTATCATCTCTGACCGAAAGATTAAGTTTGTTGGATACTTTTGGAAGACTCTTTAGAGAAATTTTGGCACCGAATTGAGGTATATTTCTACATTTCACCCATAGACTAATGGAGAAATAGAGGTTTTGAATAGAAGTTTGGGTAATCTTTTGAGATGTTTAGTTGGAGACACACCGATTAATTGGGATTTTGTGTTGACACAAGCAGAGTTTGCATATAATAATTCAGTGAATAGGAGTACTGGAAAAACACCTTTTGAGATTGTAAATGGAATACAATTGTGAGGTATATCAGATTTTAGGGATATTGCTAATGAAGAAAAGAGAAGTGCTGAAGGAGTAAAGTTTGATGAGTTCATGAAGACATTGCATGAAAATGTGAAACATAAGTTGGAGAAAAGTAATTAGAAGTATAAATACAGATTTGATAGATCAAGAAAACACAAGACTTGTGCAGTTGGTGATGAAGTAATGATTCATTTGAAGAAAGGCGGATTTCCTGTTGGAACATATGGGAAGCTAAAAATGAAGAAGTTTGGTCATTGCAAGATTTTGAGAAAATTTGATAGTGGAAATGCTTATGAGATTGAGTTACCTGATGAGATGGATATATCACCTATATTCAACATTTCTGATTTGTATGAGTACGATGAATCAGATGAAGAAATGATAGTACTGAATGATTATCCTAACAAATAGATAGAAGAAGTTGAGTAGATTTTGAAGCAAATAATTGGCAAAAGTACAAGAGGAAAACAATGGGTTGTACCTGCTACATGATTTAGAGAATCATTTCAAATAACCCCAGGTGTTTGATGCAGGAGCATCTTGGGTCCTTGGCAATCCTATGTCACCAAAAATAAGTTTGAGTTTTCCTATGTTGCTTAGTTCCTTCTTTGACCAAGTTGGCTTGGTAGTTTATTAGTTCCTTCATTAATCAAGTTGGTTAGTTAATTCCCTAGCCCTCGGTTATCTTTTCCTAGCACTCGATTGTCCTTTCTTACAGAGTTGTTTGTTTTAGTTTTATGTTGAGGCCAACTTGTGCACTTTATACTGGTCATAGATTTAATGATGTTATCTATCATTGGGAAGTGTGTGGACCTAGATCTGGTCCTTCCTTCCATTAATGGTGGATATGAAGGCTGACTTATTCAGTAGCCTCTTGTATATATTGTAATCTTTGGCTATAGTTTAGGAGATCATCTTAGAGCTAGAAGATAGATGGTATCAGATTAGAAGATTGAAGATAGTTTATGAATCCTCACATGTTGGAGGACTATTGTAATTGAATTTTAATATCTAGCCCTAACCAAGAAGGCCTTACAGCCTGGCATGTATAAATCTATATGATGAAATATAAAGGATCTAATCTACATTCTCTCTATCTTTTGTGTGGTGTTTCTTTTGTGTGTGATATCTACAAGGTGGATCTAGATTAGGGTGTGATTTTGGCCCCCATCCTCCTATTAGGAATGAATGCAAAGTGTTTTGATAGTCATTCTATAACAGTTACTGTTGCATTCATGACTTGGATTGTCATTGATGTCAACACAGTGATATTCTGGATAGTAGCAGGAAAGTAGGTACAGTTTTGTTTTGCACACATGTTGTATTATAGATTGGCTTTTGTGTAGATGATGGTATGTTCTTTGGTGTGTTATTAACCTATGGTTAATATCACAAAAAGAAATTCATTCATTTGTAAGAGGTATGAGCATTTTGGTGAAAGCAGTGTTTAGACAGTGTTTCTGTGTAGCGATGTTCAGAAATCAGAGGATATCTCTTAGCTGGGATGGAATCTGATTTTGTGCAGTTAAAGGGATGTTGGAGACTCATTAATGATGACATGGTTCATAGTGAAAACTTTGAGGATATGTTTGGAGAAAGTTACAGTAACTGGAAGCCGACAGTTTTATGTGAATTCTGTGTGTAGCGTGTAGAATATATTATTTTGTAATTGAGGACCGACTCATTTTAAATTATCTGAGTTTGGTATATAAGAAGGAATTTTTTCCTTATTTTAATGAGTACTATGAATTTTGTGATGCGAATATATGCATGAAGTGAAGAAAAGAGCTAATTCAGTGATGAAGGAAGACTTGTGAGTACAAAGATCTGGAATTGTGATCTTGTGTAGCAGAGAGTGCAGTTTTGGCATAGTGTGAAGGAGGTAATATATTTCATATTATTCTATTGAATAATTCTAAGATCTTTTGGACAGTGGGTTCAAAGATCTTGCCTTGAAGCTGTTTGGGCAGTGGGTCCTTCTGTCTTCCATAATCTCTTAACCAGGTTAGAATCTTTTAACAGGGATTCAAAATATCCTAATAGGGATTTATATGTACTGAATGTATTTCATAAGACTCCTAACAGGGTCCATCCTCTAACAAGGAACTTTCATATTAGTGCATCATTTTGTGGGCATCATTCCCACCGAGGTTTACTCTTTTCAAGAGGTTCCCTAGTTAACATATCTTGTGTTATTGTGCAATTGTGTATGATTATCTTTCTATGGTTGATCAGTACATTGATTATATTGTTTAAAGCTATTGAATGGATAAATTATCTGATAACTGATTCACCCCCCCCCCCTCTCAGTTATCTTGGGGATCTTTACTTTCTAACACCTCCTCCCCCTTTTGTCACAAAGATCCTAGGAGAGTTGATGACAAACCATGACCATGAAGGGTCATTTTCAATGTAATAAGACTAATAATGGTCATGTGATTATGTTTTAGTAGAATGTTGATCATTTTGTAATATGATCAATCATGTAAGCCATTTTGTCATTTGAGGCTAGAAGAGCACATCTTAAGGTCACTTGATGATCCTAGGGTAAATGAAGTTGATAAGGACCTATAAGGTCACTCAATGATGTAAGTTGGCCATTAGATCAACTAAAAGTTGTGTAATGCACTAAAAGTGCCAAAAATGATGTAATGTTGCCTAATTGGAAAAATAGGCCTAATAAGGGCTAGTAGAGGGTTTAAGGTCTAAGTATTAGGAATTGATCCTAAAAGGCCTTTAGAATTTAATTTAAATATAATATAAATGCAAAGGGATGAATATTTTTTGAGTTGACAACAACAAAAAAATGTGTAACAATCAGTTTAACTAACTGCAAGCGGTTTGTAAGGAATTAACCAGCTTGAAGAGGCTTATTTGGGTAGTGTGTACATGCAAGTGACTAAGGTAGAGTCAAGGAGATAGGTAGGAGGTGTGTGTGAGTTAGGAAAGCATTTTTAATGAAGTTTGAATCAATAAACAAAACCAATT
Source organism: Chamaecyparis obtusa (assembly GCA_027943335.1). Lineage (NCBI taxonomy): Eukaryota > Viridiplantae > Streptophyta > Pinopsida > Cupressales > Cupressaceae > Chamaecyparis > Chamaecyparis obtusa. The sequence continues at coordinate 149,932 of BSBK01003287.1, forward strand.
TCTTGTGATAGTCAGTTTTGTCTGTAAGGGCACAGTCCTTGACTTTGTGTTTTTAAATGCTTGCAACAATATGATTTTTTATGGAATATGAAGTAAAAAGACTATGTTTTGATTTTTTTCTATTTCCATGTCATTGAAGGATTGATCTATCAAGTTTTGAGGAAAAGAAACACATTTATTCACTTACTGTTCCTAAATAAGTTTTGTGTAATCAGTCATTTATTTTGGAGTCTCTATGAGCACATAGGATCTCCCACTTTCTATGGTTAATGTGGATTTTGGGAGAAGCTTATCCCTATACAATATGTTCTAGTATATGTTTGAATGCATGGATGGAAAAGAGGTTGAGGAAAGAGACCATTGATTAAAGAGAGAATGTTGATTGAGGATATGGAGTGGATGGCACCAATCAAGGTTTGGAAGATCTACTTGAAGGAGGGCCAATTTTTATGAAATGTTATGACTAGACATGATCATTGGATGGTGTAGGATTAATTGGAAGGATCTAGCAGTGTTTGGAGGATTCATTTTGACAAAGCCCTAGACAATTGTCCCTAGGAGTGAGGGTTTGTTGTTTGGGAGGTTAAAACTTGGTGGCATATCCTATCAACTTGAAAATATGTTGATTAAGATCATGAGTAAACTTTGTTTCATAGTTGGGAGGTTTTCGAATGAATGGAGTTAGTAGTTTCTTTATAAATGGAGGGATAATAAGGCTATTTGTAAGGTAGAGGGGTATTAGTTTGGGAAAATGGTCCAAAAGAGAAATAGATGCTTCTGAGATATGTTGTATAATAGTGAAAAGGGTATCTGAATGTGTCTTTAGATCTGAGATTACTTTGGGAAAGTTTTGTGAAATCTTTGGAAAACCCACTGAATAGGGCTACTAGGAAATAGGCCTAGTTAGATCATAGGTAAGGGATTGTTGATTGATTAAGTTAGTTGGATGAAACTAGTGGGTGTATTTGAGGAAAATTGGGTTGATTACAAAGGTATGGAGCCTATTGGTGGCACAAAGAAGTGTTTGCACTCTGGTAGGGTTATGGTGTTGATTGGTTCAATGAGGATGATCCTAGTGAAGAAGCCTTTGAGGTGTTTTTACAAAACAAATGTAGTCCCTCTTGAACTTGCTAATTGGAAGTCCACCTAGGCCTCTACATCAGTTGGTATCAAAGCCTAGGAGTATCCTAGGAAAAGGTTGAGAAGATTTTTTGGATTTTGAAGATTTAGAGTCCTTTTTTGATGCTTAGAGTTGAATTATCCTCTAAGAGTGTTCCAAAGTGGTGACTTTACATATGATGAATCCTAGATTGGTGTGAAGAGATGGAAATGACTAGGAGAATGAGAGTTGGCCAAGTTGTTGAAAGAATACTTGGATGATGGAAGAAGAAGAGATGAAGAAAAGAAGCAAAGATAAAAAGAGAGAAAGGAGAGGGAAGAAAAGATAAGAAGTCTAGAAAGAGCCTTGGAAGAAGGTAAGGAAAATTTGAAGAAACTTGAGGACATGCTTAAGGATGATACAATTTGGCACTTAAGGCTGAAGAGGAAGGTGAAATGGCTTATTCAGAAGATAGTTGTAGCACCAAGGAAGAAGGAAAAAGTTTAAGAAGAAGAGGGTACTAGGGAGGGTACTCTTAGAGAGGAAGTTACACCTATGATGAAGGGTGTAAGGACTCATGATGGAGTCTTGGTGGATGCTGGACGAGACAACATAGAGGCAATTCTAGAAGGGCTTGATCAAGAGGAACCTAACTTATGGGATAAGTTTTATACTATAGTTGAAGAATGAAAGATTCAAGGAGGTACTTTTGAGGCACAAGAGGGAGAAGCCTTCAATAAAGAAACTAAGATTCTAGAGGTGGGCCTAGAGGAGGATCAAAATGTGACAAAATTTCTCCTAGCATGGAGATAGTACAAATTGAATAAGAGATGCAAGTTGACATGATGGTGAGCAAGAGGTAGCAACAAAGGCATGCAATGTTCACCTTGGTAAGAGAGGGCAAGCCAAAATGCAAGATGAAGATGTGTGGAGGAATGATAGCATGGATAAAGGAGGACCTATATTTTCCTAAGGTCAAGATGAAGGCCTGAATTTTTTATCTAATCATTTATTTTGTAGGTTTCCAAGAGGACTTGGAAAATCTTCAAAGCTGGGGAGTATGGTGCAGGAGGACTAAGGCTTAGAAGGAACACTAGGGTCACTCAAGGATCCTAGGAGAGTTGAAGACATACCATGACCGTGAAGGATTATTTTCAATGTAATAAGACCAATAATGGTCATTTGATTATGTTTTAGTAGATTGTTGATCATTTTGTAATAGGATCAATCATGTAAGCCATTTTGGCATTTGAGGCTAGAAGAACACATCTTGGGGTAACTTGATGATCCTAGGGTAAATTAAGTTGATAAAGACCTATAAGGTCACTCAATGATGTAAGTTGGCTATTAGAGCCACTAAAAGTTGTGTAATGCACTAAAAGTGCAAATATTGAAGTAATATTGCCTAATTGGCAAAATAGGCCTAATAAGGGCCAGTAGAGGGTTTAAGAGGGCTTAAGGTCTAAGTAGTAGGATTTGATCCTAAAAGGCCTTTAGAAATTAACTTCAATATAATATAAATGCAAAGGGATGAATAGTTGTTGAGTTGACGACTATCTTGTCAACTTGACAAAAACAAACAAATGTGTAACAGTCAGTTTAATTGACTGCAAGTATTTTGCAAGAAGTTAATGTTGGAAAAATGGTTAGCACTCCCCTCAGGATTCATGACATGGATTAACCACCTCATGTGTCCTCAATAAGTCTAGTGGTTTTATCAGGCATTAACAGGTTGATCTTTTGGTGCAACATGTACTACTTGTAACAAGTGGTATCAGCGCTTGGTCATAGGTTCAAATCCCCTCAGGTAATGTTGAGGGGGAGATTTTTGAAAAAATTATTAGTGCTCCCCTTGGGATTTGTGACATGGATTAACCACCTCTTGTGTCCTCTATAAGTCTAGTAGTTGTATCAGGTATTAATAGGTTGATCTTTTTGTGCAACAACAACTACTACTTGTAACATTTAATCAACTTGAAGAGGCTTATTTAAGGAGTGTGTGTGAGAGAGTAAGTAAGGTAGAGTCAAGGAGATAGGTAGGAGGTGTGTGTGAGTTAGGAAATCATTTGTAATGAAGTTTTAATCAATAAACAAAAACCATTTCCCATGACATTGAATTCTAGTCGTAAAGGCATAGTCCCTGACTTTGTATTTTTAAATGCTTGGAACAATATGATTTTGAGTGGAATATGAAGTAAAAAGATGATGTTTTGATTTTTTATATTTCCATGTCATTAGAAGATTGATCTATCAAGTTTTGAGACAAAGAAACATATTTATTCACTAACTGTTCCTAAACAAGTTTTGTGTAATCAGTCATTTTTTTGAAGTCTCTATGAGCACATAGGCTCTCCCACTTTCTGTGGTTAATCTAGCTTGTGGGAGAAGTCTATTCTTGTATAATATGTTCTAGTATATAATTGAATGTAGGGATGGACAAGAGGTTGAGGAAAGAGACCACTGATTGAAGAGAGAATATTGATTGAGGGTATGGAGTGGATGGCATCGGTCAAGGTTTAGAAGATCTACTTGGAGGAGGGCCACTTTTTATGACATTTTATGACTATAAATGATCATTGGATGGTGTAGGATCCATTGGAAGGATCTAGCATTGTTTGGAGGAGTCATTTTGAAAAAACCCTAGGCTAGTGTCCCTAGGAGTGAGGGTTTGTTGTTTGGGAGGTTAGAACTTGGTGGCATCTCCTATAAACTTGAAAACCTATTGATTTAGATCATGAGTAAACTCTGGATCATGGTTTGGATGTCTGGGGATGAATGGAGTTAGTAATTTTTTTGTAAATGGAGGGCTAATAGGGCTATTTGCAAGATAGTAGAGTATTAGTTTGGGCAACTAGTCCAAAAGAGAAATCGGTCCTTCTAAGATATGTTGTATAATAGTGAACATGGTATCTGAATGTGTCTTCATATTTGAGAGTCCTTTTGGAAATTTTTGTGAAATCCTTGGAAAACCTGTTGAACATGGCTATTAGGAATTAGGCCTAGGTAGCACCTGAGTAAGGGATTGTTGATTGATTAAGTTGGTTGGATGAAACCAGTGGATGTATTTGAGGGACATTGGGTTGATTACAAAGGTGTGGAGCCTATTAGTGGCACAAAGAAGTGTTTGCACCTATGATAGGGTTATGGTTTTGATTGGTTCAATGAGGATGATCCTAGTGAAGAAGCCTTTGAGGTGTTGTTACAAAAAATATAGTCCCTCTTGAACTTGCTAATTGTAAGTCCACCTAGGCCTCTGCATGAAATAAGAATCTACAATACACATTTCAATGAATCTAAACACTTCCATAGAAATTTTAATCTGTAGTCAGCTCTCAAAGAAGTAACATTATTCACATCATCCACAAGTCTTCATAGAATGCAAAGTAGATTCTTTTGCAAAGTCCACATCTTGAATAACTGTCATCAATTCCTGCAAACTCTCATTATGAATAGTCTTTAGTAAACTTTGCATATTTCAAACATATTTGCATAACATTTTCTGCACTTGCAACCACATCATCAGAACATGTTCTTGAATTCTAATAGATCTTTGCAAAACTCAATTCATAAGCATAAAACCTCGCCAAACAAATATGTTCCTGTAACTTTGTTAACTATGTCCAGAAAGAATATATGTTGACATCGGTGACAAACCTAGTCATGAATCTAACATATAAGAACTCAATCATCTCTAATCAACATCTAATGCTCTGCTAACAACATTCATTAACATTCATGATAATAGGATAAATATAAACCCTAGAAAAAAACTCCCTCCCCTTGGAGAACTCATTGAAAATTCTTTAGGAAAAAATATTCAAGCCAAATGATCACATTACCTAAAGAAATAATAGTTAACTTTCAATAAAACTACCATTGTATAAATACAATGAGTTTTGTGACTATCAACCGTGTTAAACAAAAATATCTTATTGAAGACTCCATAGATGACTATGAGATGACTATTTAAGAACATCTAGATAATTTACTTAATGAGAAATATGATGTATGTACAAACATTTTTTCAATCATGATCAAAATCATCCACCTATCTCTAGAAATGGAGCTTTCAAAAAAATTCACACCGATTATATATCTATCTTATATGATTCCTTGATAGGCCATCTTGAAGAAATTGGCTTTCAAGTAGCCTCCATTTCTCCCACCATTTCCTTTGTCCTTTAAATCTTTGTAACAAAAATCCACACTATCTCCATCAAACGTAATATTCTTCTTCTCCCACATACCCTTATAAATCCCTATCAAAATATCCCTTGAATAAATGGTTTTGGATCCCCTTCTTTCTTAAATCTTGATTTTTATCATGTCCAAAAACTGTCCATGTTTGTACCATTTTTTTGTTAATTTGAAGTCCGTATGCATATTTCCTCTCATGGATGATCATTGTGACATGAAAAAAAAATCTTGTAAACCAAAATGATAACCATCTCACATTCAATCCTTTGATACATTTGTCTCTATTTCAAGTTTTTATGAAAATAATGCCAATTTCAAAAAACATCATATCAATGATCATAACACCAAAAGCTGTATGGGCCTAAAACACAAGATCTAAGACCTTATTGGTATTAGTATGATTCATTTTGAATGTATTTATGTATCATCTTAAAATGGAAGCACTTCCATGTTAAGAGCATTTAGCCCTCTGAGTAAGTGGTTTGGGGTCATGTTAAGTGCCTTGATTGGGTCTTTGCATGTATTTGGCTTTCTCCCCGCTTTCCACTTCTTCTTCACACTTGATTTCTTCATTCTAGGTGAAATTAGGGTTAAGGTCTTAAGGAATTTCATGATTTTCCCTCTTCCATGGTTCTATTTTCTAGGTAGGGTTTAGAAATGAGACCTCCTAGTCCTTCATCACATCAAATAGAGGATTTTCCATCTATTCCTGACGCTGGGTCCTGTTTTGACATCAAATCCTGCATCTCTGGCATCTCCTGGAACCTCTACTGCAAATCCTAAGAAAGTTAGGGTTTGAGGTCAAAGTCGACCTCAACCTTGACTAGGTTAGGGTCAACCTCAACCCTGACCAGGTCAGGGTTGACCTTGACCTTGACCTCTTCCCACCAGGATTTCAAAATTCAAATGTTGGTAGTTTGGCTTTCGGGAAAGTTATTTCTTCACTTCCAGGTCAGTTGTTTCGGGCTCCAAAATGGTAAATCCTTTAATGGTATTTAATCAAGGCATATTTTCTAAAGGTGAGGACCTAATTGGGATTTAATTCTTCAAGGTGGGCCATCTAGAGGAGTGTTCCCTAGATCACTATAAAAGGAGGCCTTCCTCTCTCATTTTCATATCAAGTTTACATCACTCAATCATCAAGTTTTCTCAATCAAGTATCTAGAGCTCTCAAGTGCAAGCAAGTCTTCAAGCATTCAAGTGTTCAAGTATTCATCCATCAAGGAGTTCCATTGTTAGCTATTGAAGGATTCAATCTCTTTGGAACCCCCTTGAAGATTCATCCTTCTCCATTCATTCAAACCTTCTCATATGCAAAGATCAAATCAAGATTGGTGTTGAAGATCAAAATACCATTGATTGGAGACATCCTACATTCATTGAAGCATTCTTACTTATGGATTTGAGGATTCAAATCCTCTACAAGGACTTCAACATAAGTGAGGTGATTTTTTTCAATTACTTTGTTTATGCACCATATATTTCAATTCAATTTCAAGGTTAATTCCTAACTTGGGGTTTGACCAAGGCAAACCCCCTATACAACCAAAAACCCCCATTTTCTTGTAGGTATAGGTGTGAAATCTTGGATCTGAGAGTGAATTTGGATACCCTTTTTGGAAATCTTTCAGGATCTGCGAACAGAATCAGAATCAGACTTCAAATAAATAATGTGGTCTTTGACCTTTTAAAAGGTCAAAGTCGACCTGTGTGAATTTGGAGAAAAGATTTCTAGGTTTTGTCCACCTCGACATTTCCAGTCCAAAATAGGTGACAGAATCTTTAGAAAGTTCATACAGAAGCCAAAATTAGGCATTTTCCAGATCTGTCCTAATTCAAGGTTAGTATTTTCACTTCAATTATTTCAATTTCAATTATAACACATTTTACCTAGGGAAACATCAGATTTATTCTTTCTTTCATATTCTTCATAGATTGATTCGATTGTGTATTAACCTCTTGGTTGATCAAATTGGATCTCTCCTTTGGGAATTTGGATTTAGGATTGAATCTTACATTTTCCCCACACACATACACAAATAGAGGTGATTCCAAATTACATCTATTCAATTTATAATAGTTAAAAGAAAGATCCTCCCAATGATAACCTTCAAATTTGCACCAACTCTTTCCCTCAACACACTCAACTACTCATGTTGACTCTAATGTTGAGGAACCTAAAAATAATACCTCATTATCTTTTTGTAATTATTTTATTACTTTTTATGTGTGCTAAAGGCCTCAACTTTGCTTCTTGAAACCCTATTCATTATGTTCTCTTTTATTGGCATCCACAATAAAAATACCATGAGTCTCTCTATATCTTTACCAATATTTCAAATAAACACATCTATGGTATTTTAATTGACCCCAATTACAAATTCAACATTTGGATTGAATAATATCTACATCATCCATTGAAAAAACTTCATACACTCAATAAGATATATCATTAGTTTTTTAAAATGGATCGTCCAACATACATTAAGGCTCAATATTATTCGTATTTGTATTGTAGAACATAATGAGTTGATTTTATTTTACACAATTAATACCTTGGATTACTTTCAAATTATCCTTAACCAACCCTTGAGTGTCAAAATTGGAGCTCATCCCTTCAATCCTTCATCAATTCATACTACTCCTACATCAAGGAAGTATGGTCCTTGTTTTAGTATTTTTATCAATCTCTTTCTAAATATATCAATTTTATCATCAACGCATTTATGTTAGTATTAATAGGTCCAAAATTACTGAGAGGGGGGGTGAATAAATAATCTAACAAATACACTTCTTTGTAAACCATTCAACAACTAGAAATCATTAAGATCCATTGAATGCATAAACAAACTAATAAAGATAAACATACACAACCATGCAACACAATAACACCAATATTTTTTCTTGTGGAAATTCTACTAGGAAAAACCATGTGTGGGGATGGCACCCACAAATAATTCTGAACTCTTCTGAAGTACACTTGGGTAAGAGCTTAGTCATGTTAAAAGCTTACAAAATGACTGATTAAGAGAAAGACCCTGGTAGAAGCCACCCAGTTAATGGATTTACCTTTAGCCCTGTTAGGAGATTTACCCTTTTTGGAGTAACCCTATTAAGTAATTTCAAACCCTAGTTAAAGAGTCACTTGGTTAAAGGATTTACAAATCAAACCTTCTAAATTCTACCTGGTTAAGGGATTTTCTTGTAGAAACTATTAGGAATCAACAAGTACAATAATCTAAGAAAATAGCACTCCTCTCCTAGTATAGATCTAGCTCAAGCTTAATCTCTACTTCACATTTAGAGCATCCAAATCCTACAATCTTACATCTGCATTTATGATCTTTCTCTCCCACACTTCCTAATAAATAAAAAAGATATAAATTTTTTTTCACTAACTAGGTTGTTGATGACCTAATTACATTTAAGTTTCATCATTACAATTCATTTCTACTCAATCTTTGAACCCTAAAATGTGTTACCAATTAACAATTACAATTTCAAGTTCATGTTGGCCTTCATATCCATTGCATAATCAATTTGATAAATAAAAGTCAAACCTCATCACACTCTCCAATGTTCTTGCACAACTTCAAGAAATTCGATCATCACGATCATGAAAATGCCAACTCATCTTTCCTTATCAATCTACCACGTCACTACGATCCTTACAACACATAACAACTTATCACAACACCATGAAACATCACTGGTTAAGGATATGAATGATTGTTTTAAGAACTTCTCTTCCTTTTTACTGAGTGATCTTCTTGTTAGGAATAGTCCCAAGAGATAACTGAGATGGGGGGGGGGGTGAATTAGTTATCTACCAAATTCAATTCTTCATCCAATTAAGTACAAAAGAACATTAAGCATAAACACAATATAAGAACACTTAAAACAAAACTATAATTTTGGTTATGGGGAAACCTAAATAGGTAAAAATCCTGGTGGGAATTGATACCCACTAAGAACTGCACTAGTGTATTATGATCCCTATTAGAAGATCTTACAACCCTATTAGGAGTTGATCTTTACAATGCAATAAGTATAGTGACCTAGTCAAGGGTCAGACCCTGCTAGGATTCTTTTACAATTAACCCTGTTAGGGGTGAGGACACATTGTCCAGGCGCACACTGCTCAAAGGGGTGAAGGTTGCAACCTTCTGTTTAACAAATACACACTATATCTAGATCTTGGTGAACTGCGCTTAGAATTTTTATCTTGATCAATTCTAATGAATAGCATATAATCTCTACTTTGTCACATTGACCTTCTTCTGATGGCTCAACACTTATTACCTTATGCTCTTCTCTTTTCTTTCAACTCTCTACCATGTCTAGCAATAAAAATTGACTACCTATAAATATCATTCCTCTAAATGATATAATCAAGTTAGCCTATTAGAACCATCTTGAAATCATATTAGAGAAACAATATAGCTCTCAAACAACATCTCAGTCAGCTTTACTAAGCATGCAACCCAAATTAGGGCTACCCAACTCCATGCAAGTAGACACAATGCTACACACAGTCGACTCCACTAAATTAACTCCAAATTTATTCTCATCCTGAATTACATCATGCACTCTTAACCAAACATTATTAAATCTCTTCTTAACATAAATCCAAGTGTGCATATCAAGATGATAGGTGCAACTACTGCAATCATATAAACAATGTTGGCTCTTCCAAATAGACTCAGGAAACTGTAATTGTCAACCAGGGACTTCATAACTTAACCTAAACTACATATCTAACTCTATGTCCACAAACATAACATCATGCATATGTCTACAACATAAATATAAATGTGCAAGGCTTTATTGAAACCATACTACAAATCACATACAAAACTCTTCCTAGGACCTGTTAGGAACACTTACTAATACAAACTACTGTATTACTATCTTCACTCAGAATAAATATTTGTGTCTATCGTATCATGTTGATAACATATCCATGCAACATATGCTCAAGGTTCTCTCCATCATTCTTCCATGCATGCTACTTACCATATGTTGTTATCAATAAGAAAAATACAGTCAGCAATCTGGCTTACTGGAAAATCTCCAACAATCTCCCCCTTTGGCATTGATGACAACATATGGAATGAAAAACACCACCAATCCAAATGTACAATCTTTTTATAATATTCTCCATTTCTTCAACAAAACTCCCCCAAGGATGAATCCTCCATCTCTTACTATTTTGTTCCTTCTTGCTAAGTACTCACTCCCCCTTGTTGCAATTCTTTTATAACATTCTCCATTTCCTCATCAAAACTTCCTTAAGGATGAACTGCTATATTATTTACTATTTTTCATGGCTATATACTCCCCCTTTGACATTAATGGAAAAGGGTGCCAAACAATTAAGCACCAGTACTACTCCTGAAGTAGAGTAGTCAGCCTTTCATCAGTCACTAAGGATTGATGCACTCATGCTATCTCTAATCAAATTTAGGGAAGGGAATTACTCCCAACTTCTCCTTGAGATACTCAAAAGTATCCTTCGGTAAAGGCTTTGTGAAAATGTCAGCTAGTTGTTCTTTTTTTCTCACATAGCCCACCTTTACTTCTTTCTCTACTACTTTCTCTCTTAGGAAGTGATATTTTATCTCAATGTGTTTTGTATTTGCATGCATCACATGGTTCTTTGACATTTTGATAGTTCTAGTATTATCACAATGAATAAAAATGGGATAATCAATTTGAATACCAATATCTTTTATCATTTTCTTGATCCATACAATTTTAGAAAAATTCAATGTTGCTGCAACATATTCTTCTTCTGTTGTTGACTAAGAGATATAATTCTTCTTTTTTCTTGTCCAAGTAACAAGTCTATCTCCAAGGAATACTGCTCCTCCAAAGGTACTCTTTCTATCATCAACAGAAGTTGCCCAATCAGCATCTATATACACATGAAGCTCTACATTCTCTGAATTAGGATACCATAAAACATATTCTATAGTTCCTTTCAAATATTTGAATATCCTCTTTACTGCCATGAGATGACTTTTCTTAGGTTGTACTACAAATCTTCCAACAATACCAAATGCATTGGAAATGTCTGGTCTAGTTTGAGTAAGATATATAAGTTTACCAATCATAGACTTATACAAGGTTATGTCTACCGCTGGTGAATCATCTTCTTTTGAAAGCTTGCATCCAGTTATCATAAGAGTACTTACTAGCTTGCAATCATCCCTCTTGAATTTCTTCAAGATCTCTTTCACATACTTAGTCTAATTTATGAATATACCTTTGTCTATCTATTGCACATTCAATCCCAGAAAGCACTTGATAGCTCCAATCATGCTCATCTCAAATTCACTTTGTGTCTCCTTAGCAAATCTAGCACTGAGCTTGTCATTACCACCAAAGATAATGCCATCAAAAAATATGGCAACTAATAATAATCCTTCAGATATTTCTCTTATGAATAAATTACAATCTGATGCTCCTTTCTTGAATCCAATATTTTTCAAATATCCATCAAGTCTTTCATACCATACTCTAGGGGCTTGCTTAAGTCCATATAGGGATTTCTTCAATCTGCATACCATATCAGGTTTGTTTGATAAGGTGAATCCTTTAGGATTCTCTATGTATACTTCTTCCTTCAACTCTCCATTTAGGAATGTTGACTTAACATCAATCTGGTATACCTTAAAATCTTTGAAGGTAGCATAGGCTAGAAATAAATTTATGGCTTCCAATCTACTTACAGGGGAAAATGTATCTGAATAATCATTTCCTTCTCTTTGTGCATATCCTTTACACACTAGTCTTTCTTTGTTTCTTACCACTATTCCATCTTCATTCATCTTGTTTCTGAATATCCATTTTGTTCCAATTACATTCTTATCACTAGACCTAGGGACCAATTCCCATGTGTCATTCTTAATTATCTAATCTAGCTCTTCTTTCATTGCTTCATTCCAATCTAAATCATTACATGCATCTTCAACACTTAAGGGTTCAATCTGTGATAGTAAACATACCTCTTCATTTGTTGTGGAACTCTTTGCTTTTGATCTTGTCATGACTTTTCTGCTCTAATCTCCAATGATGTCTTCCTTTGAGTGATATCTAGATGTGAATTTAGGAACATTAGGTGTGACTCTCTCATCTGCCTTTTGTGTTTCTTCTTCACTTGTTTCAAGGTCATTGAATAGAACATCTATGTTGTCAAACATTTCTTCAACAATTGCTTCACTACTAGTAGGTCTAGGTTCTTCTTCAATCATAGGTGCATAATCATGATATCTCTCTTGAATCATGAACTTCTCATCAATATTAACATGAGCACTTTCAATGATCTTCTTAAATCTTAGATTAAAACATATATAAGCTTTTCTTTTAGTAGAGTAACCAAGTAAAACACCTTCATCACTTATTGCATCAAACTTGCCAATGGCTTCATCTCTCTTGATGTAACACTTACTTCCAAATATTTTGAATTATTTGACTATAGGTACATTCCCAAACCATAGCTCATAAGGTTTCTTGTCTGAGCCTGGCCTTAATTGAATTCTATTGATAGTATAGACTGCAGTATTGATCGCATCTCTCCAATAGGTGTGTACCACCTTTCCTTCAATCATGATAGTGCACATTGTGTCAAGAATGATCCTATTCCTCCTTTCTACTATTCCATTCTATTGACTAGGGGTTCTAGGTGCACTTAACTATCTCTTTATCCCATGTTCTTCACAGTACTCATAAAATCTATCAGAGGTGAATTCTCCTCCTCTATCTGATCTTAGACATTTAATCTTCAATCCAGACTCATTATTGACCTTAGCTTTGAATATGTTGAAATTATCAAATGCTTCTAATTAGTCTTTTAAAGAATGCAGCCCACATCATTCTAGAATAATCATCAACAAAAAAAATAAAATACCTTTCACCATAGTATGATCTTGTTTGAGTTGGTCCACATAAGTCTGTATATATTAGATCCAACTTGTTCTCTTCTAGATTGTTCTTGCTTCTGAATGAATTCCTCACATGCTTTCCCATCACACATTCCCTACATATTGTATCAATTGGTTTTTCAATCCTAGGAAGGTCTCTTACTACCTTTACATTACTTATCTTCACTATGTTGTCAAAATTGATGTGACATAGTCTCTTGTGCAATAAACAACTGTCATCTACTTTAGTAATAAAACAACTTGCTTCAGGATTAAGCTGAAAAACATTACCTTTGGTCTTTAAACCTGATGCAATCATCTCTCCTTCTTTTTTATTGATGATGCATTTGTTGTCTTTGAATTCCAACTGATACCCTTTTTCAAGCAACTATCCTACACTAAGTAGATTATGCTGCAATCCATCAACATAAAGAACATCATCAATGTTGTTCTTTCCAGCCAAGGTGATAGCTCCTCTACCTATGATGGGTTTAGGAGTGTTTTCTCCAAATCTAACCATGCCACCTTTGTATCTATCTATATGTACAATCTATCCTTCTCTCCTGTCATACGATGTGAGCAACTGTTGTCAATGATCCAATCTTTCCTGATGTCAGCTTGTGAAATCAGTGCTAACTCTTGTGTTTTCTTCTCATCTTCAAGGTCCATTTCATCAAACATTTTCTCCATGTCTTCAAGAGAAATAAATCCAATTTCATCCACTTCTGATTCTTCATCTGATACTCCATCACCAGCATAGTAACATTCTTTTGTATACTTAGGTTTGTAGTTAGTTTTGAACTTTTTGACTCTTGTGGGACACTTAGATGAAAAGTGACCAATATTGTTACATGAAAAGCATTTTAATGGTAACTGACCTTCATATTTCCCTTTTCCTTTCCTTTCCTTCTTAGCAATTAAAGAAATGAAATCATATAGATCTTTCTCTTCATCATCATCATCAAAATTACCAGAGGTGTTCAAATATTTCTTACCGTGGACTGAAGCTTTGAATGTTGTTTCACTTTTAGGCTCTATCTTCAATCTTGATATCTCAAAGGCTAAAAGCTTGTTGATTAAAGTCTCTCTTTTAAAGTCTTTTGTGAACTGCATAGTTTCATCTAGGATGCATATCTTGTTGTCATATTCTGGGGTTAAGGTAGTCATCAATTTATCCATTATGTCTTCCTCTGAGATTTCTCCACCATCGTTTCTAATTCCTGCAACTGCTTCATTAATCCTTTGATTGTAGGCTCTGACATTCTCATTAGGTAGCAAGTCTAATGTATTGTATCTTTTCTTCCATGTCTTTCTGTGCGCATTCTTGGCTTGAATATCTACTTCAAACATGTCTTCTAGGTATTTCTATATCTTATAGGCTTTGTCCATTTTCTTAATCTCTGAAAAATCATTGTCAGATAAGGCATTGATAAGGGCTTATTTGGAAATAGAATTTGAATTGAACATCTCCTTTTTCTTCAAGGTTGCATCTTCTTTTGCAAGATCTTCTAGTGAAGGAATCTTAACTTCTTTGGTAGCTACTTCAAAAATCTCAAAGGTAATGCACTGCAAATGTGTCATCATTTTATTCCTCCTATCTAGATATTTCTCTCCATCAAACTTAGGACTTTCTTTTCTAAAGAATACCATCTGATTAACTCAAGTTGTTAAACTTTATCTCCAAGGCACTTGGCTCTAATACCAATTGTTAGTAATACTCCCAAGAGATAACTAAGAGGGGGGGTTAATCAGTTATCTACTAGATTCAATTAGTTATCCAATTAAGTACAAAAGAACATTAAGCATAAAAACAATATAAGAACACTTAATACAACACCACAATTTTGGTTCCGGGGAAACCCAAATAGGTAAAAAACCCAGTGGGAATTGACACCCACTAAGAACTGCACTAGTGTATTATGATCCATGTTAGAAGATATTATAACCCTATTAGGAGTTGATCTTTACAATGCAATGAGTATAGTGACCTGGTCAAAGGTTAGACCCTATTAGGAGTATTTTACAATTAACCTTGTTAGGGGTGAGGACACACTGTCCGGGAGCACACTGCTCAAAGGGGTGAATGCTGCAACCTTTTGTTTAAAAGATACATACTATATCTGGATCTTGGTGAACTATGCTAAGACCTGTTGTCTTGATCAGTTCCAATGAATAGTATATACTCTCTACTTTTTCACATAGACCTTATGTTGATGGCTCAACACTTTGCACCTTCTACTCTTATCTTTTCTTTCAACTCTCTGCCATGCCTAACAATCACAAATGACTTCGTATAAATATCTTTCCTCTAAATGATATAATCAAGTCGACCTGTTAGAACCATCTTGAAATATATTAGAGAAATAATATAGCTCTCAAACAACATCTCAGTTGGCTCTACTAAGAACACAACCCAAATTAGGACTACCCAACTCCATGTGAGTAGATGCAACACTACACACAGTCGGCTCCACCAAATTAACTCCAACTTTCTTCTCATGCTAAATTATGTCATGCGCTCTTAACCAAACATTCTTAACTTTCCTCTTAACATAAATATAAGTGCACACACTGAGATGATAGGTGCAACTACCACAATCATATAAACACTGTTGGCTCTTCCAAATAGACTTAGGAAACTGTAACTGTCAACTAGAGACTTCATAACTCAACCTGTAATGCATATCTGACTTTGTGTCCATGAACATAACATCATACATATGTCTACAAGATAAATATAAATTCACAAGGCTCTACTACAACCGTACTACAAATCACATACATAACTCTTCATTGGACCTATCAGGAACACTTACTGATACAGACTACTCTATTACTATCTTCACTCAAAATCAACCTCTACATCTATGGTATCATGCTGATAACATATCCATGCAATATATGCTCAAGGTTCTCTCCATCAGGCTTCCATGCATGCTACTTACCATATGTTGTCATCAATGAAAAACATATAGTCAACAATCTAGCTTGCAACAAATCTTCAACACTTCTATCCATTGAAACTTTGTCTTTTAGTTCACTAATCATAATGTGGTCACAACAACAACCTCATAACATAGTCAAGATAACATATCCTGAATTAAAACACCTAAGTCCAAACATATTTGACACAATCATCAAATCATTCCTCCTTGGCTTCATCCCATTCTTCCTGTGAACATGTCAACCTTCAATCAACCATAAGTCAAAACATACATATGCTAAATATGTGCAGTCATAGATATAGAATCTAGAGACATCACTTAGACTTCCATTATGATCACACACTCCAAATCTTATGATATCTCGAGACCCAACCTCTTGAACATACATTAGCATAATAGATACATTATCAACCAACAACTACTAAGTTGACATCAATGACAACATCATAAATAATCAACCTATCATCAGATCTGCATCAAACACATACCATAGAATTCTCAACTTATCTTTACATTAGTTGTGCCAAAAATTTATTTCATGACTAATTAAACCAATTTTGAGTACTTTTATGTCTACACTATTAGTTCAAAATCCTTTAAAGAATAAGAATAAATAAAAAAAGAATCATGGAATTATCTAAAACCATATTGTTAACACACCTAGAGAATGGTGGGGGGAAGTAGAGGTGGGGTGAATCAATCTATATTTAAAATTTAAAAAGTTTATTTTCATCTTGTGTTAGTATTATAAGGAACTGAGAGGGGGGGTGAATTAGTGCATCCACAAATCTAAAACTTTTACTTATTAGCTTCCACAATAACCAACATGCCAATGATAATATAAAAATGAAGGATAATATATAAAGCATTCACACACAATGAACACAAGACACAATATTTTTCTATGGAAACCCTTGTTAGAGGAGGAAAACCGCATGTGGGAATGATGCCCATAAATTTCAATAGTGCATTGATGAAATCTACCTTGTTAGGAGCAATTATAAAAACCCTTCTAAGGTTATACATGGTTAAGAGTACTAATAGCCAAGTTAAGAATTACAATAGTCCTATTAAAGACTACACTATCAAGGGATTTCAAAACTCTAGTTAAAGAGCTACATGGTTAAATAATTTTGATATTAAGACCTGTTAGGATCTTTCTCACCCTATTAGAAGTGACCCTATTAAGGTATTTAGATCACAAACTGGTTAGAGTCTTCCTTGAGTATAAGAACTCAAATGAATGATATGATATTAGCACTAAAATGCAAAACAGATCCAGTTATCTACTCAATTGTGCTTCTCTGGGCACTTTACTACCTATGTACTTCCTTCAACAATATCTAT
Source organism: Chamaecyparis obtusa (assembly GCA_027943335.1). Lineage (NCBI taxonomy): Eukaryota > Viridiplantae > Streptophyta > Pinopsida > Cupressales > Cupressaceae > Chamaecyparis > Chamaecyparis obtusa. The sequence continues at coordinate 167,445 of BSBK01003287.1, forward strand.
CTATCACCACATAACATCGTAACAACACACTTAATTATTTTCATAATCACTTTTATACTTGTTCTAAGTCGATGCTAGAACCCTAAAAAAATTTACAAGTCAACATAAAAATCCAACTTAACATATGAGCGAGCATGCCAAAATAAAAATTCAACATCCTTGATATTGGCCCAAAACATCAAATCTCAAAAACATGTCGGTCCATCAGTTACATTTGGCTACAACACCCATCTAACCTATTGTATTAACCAATACATTGTTCTTATTGCTAGTGTCACTTAAATTCTCAATAAGTCATTGAGTTATTCAAACTAACTAATGTGATCATAGAAGTAGTCAAATATACCTCTTTAGATGATGTTTGTAAGATTACACACCTTAACTTGATCTCCAACTCCATATCCAGATTCCTTTACCTTGCATACTACCTTCTTACCGATTAACTAAACACTTAGTTGCTTCTCCAATTTGATCCTTCAACACTATCGGTAATTCTAATCTCTTGTCATCAACATATCATGTTGCCAATAATGACAAAACCATAATAAAATCATGAGATCAAAACACATATCACTTACATCAAAATGTCAACATCTAGAATCATAACAATTTATTAAGTAATTGAATAATTTAAAGAAAATTATGCAACACAAAAATACACACAAGAACACCAATATTTTTATGTGGAAAACTCAATGACGGAAAAATCATAGTGAGAGTTATCTCACAATATATATGAACAAGTGTTACAATTTATTTTAATGCTCACCACCTAAAGAATCTCACTTCTCCTTGGTGGAATTCTTGAGTAAGACACAATGATATATAGTTTGGCTGAAGATATTCACTTTTTGATAATAAGATGCATACATATTACAATGAACAACTTGAATATTAATTGTAATAACAAATGTATCTAATTTATGTAGATGTGGAAATCCCTTTTTGCACCGTTACTCCATATTGCACAATTTAAATTCATAACAAATGATTTATCCTTCCATTTATATCCTTTGCAACATCCCAAAATACTAGTTTGGCCGCATACCAAAAGACCTTTAGATGAAACATGCAATACAACATAGGTTAACTTAAAACATGTGCATTATGAAGAAAAAAGAATTTTCAATCAACAAAATACATAAGAGGACCCAAAATTATCTCATAACACTACAAACATCCCCCAAAGAAAATATAATAGGTTAGGATTAAACCATAAATGAAGGAAATAAGACTGTTGGAACCTTTAATAAGAACACTACCAAACTACCAATTTTAGACCTTTGTACCAGTAAGGAAAGACCAAAATTATCTTGAAGAGAAAGATACGAAAAATTTAGACATTCTAAAACATACCTACAATAATATCTTAAAGAATCTAAACATTATGTGATGGTGCAAGAAGAATAACCAAGTGAACTACAAAGAACAAAGTATCATGGGCAAACTATAACACTTCAATGCATTGGACATTACAATGTGATACTCCAAATAATCTACAACTCACATGGATGAAACATTTCACCTCTTTGATCATATCCCCAAATCTAAAAAATCATATCTACTACTCTAGAGGAATATAGAGCATTCTAGTGAACAATCAAGACACATAGCCATGTTAAATTGCAATCCAAAGAATAGTCACATCTAACTCTTATTGTAGAAAATTTTATGACATGAAACACTCAAAGTAGTTTCCTTGGAGACTAAAAAGATTAACTCTAGAATCACAAGGCAAATCCATGGAAGGTAGAGGAATGCATACAAAAATATAGAGTGGAAAACATAGAAAAAAATATTGTTTTACCCTTAGACAAATTTCCCAAAACCATAAGTATGGACCTAAACTCAAATGTCAATGAAATAATTCCTATAAATATAATTGTATCCCAAAATCATAAAAAATGTGTAACAAGCTTAAAAAAGTGCATACCTTATATCTAGATTGTTAAACTACCACATACATTTACTAGTCACTTACATATCTTCAGTCATGATGATCCCATGCTACTAACTATTTCAAACCATGTCTTTCAAATATCCCTCTTAACCACATTGATGCAAAATCATTTCTTAGCCTCTTCAACTATATCAATCCATCTATATACAAGTATGATATAGGTCTTCAAGTTGACATTAATCATCAAACACATTCAAGTTGACATCAATGATAAAACATATTTCCAATACATATCCCTACAATGATACTCTTCCTCCAACTCTTTACTTACTAATCCTCAAGCTAAGTGTGATACTTTACCTCATCCTTCATTCCCCCCCTATGTTTCTTCCTACTAAGTTTATCCCCCCTTAACCCCAACCTAAAATTTCTACCTCTCCTTATCTCTGTATCAAACATAAACCTAAACCCACTTAGAACCCTCATTCACCTAGACCCACTTAAACATAAAAACATCCTCAAAATGTTAAATTTCCTCCCCCACCCATGAAAAAACAAAAACAAAAATATAAAATAACTTTAACAATAACACTTTCTAGATCTAACTCTAAAAGTAATCTCATTCTCCCTCCTATCCCTACATATAAGCCTTCATTCTTCTACTATAAACCTCCATTTTTATACTTTTACACCAATTATGAGATGAAGATTAAGCCAAAAAAATTGGTTTCCCAAGCCCAAAACTAAAATTCATCCTCTCTCAACAAATTTTACTTTAGACCTTCATATTGTTAGGGAATTTCACATCTAGAAATATTTTATTATGACTAGTTTGACATACTTTCTCTATAGAACTTCAAGGATGATGACATACTTAAAGTGTTAGAATGATTTTATAATAACTGAGAGGGGGGTGAATTAGTTATCCTAAGGTCAAGATGTACCAATTCAAATTTCTATCTCTTCAACAATCTCAGATCTAATCAGCTTTTAACTCGGTCTCTATAGCATATACCAATAACATAAAACTTGTAGTCCACTGTCCTAAAGTAATTAAATTGCATAATATAAAACTTTCAACATCATTCACATCAAAATAAAATTCACACAAGTATAACACCAGGATTTATAGTGGAAACCCAATTTGGGAAAAACCACTTGTAACATGCTACTAATTTTCACTCTTCCGAAGTGAGCCCTATGAGAAGCCAACCTGGTTAAAGGTTTACAATACACACTATTAGGTGTGACTTGGTTAAAGGATTTAATCACCCTATTAAGAGTGGCCTTGTTAGAGGGCTTAAGAACATTCCATCAAAATATCACCTTGATTAAAGGATTTATATAAAATGACTGTTAGGTCAACCTTGATTAAATGATTTAGACTAATATAATGGTTAGAAAGTAATAGTAGGTTCTGATTTGAAAAATATATAGTTTACTTTGCAAATACAAATCCACTTTGCACATGGGTGAACCCACAATAGTGGGTTACACTTTTTGGGAGGAACGAATTCGGCCTAAAAAGCGAATTCGGCCAAAAATTCATTGATTACTTTTGATAGAAACTATTATGGACTTTCGATCGCAAGTACAAAACTTACGATCGAAATTCCTTAGACATAAGACTTTCGATCAGAAGTGACTTTCGATCGAAATTCTTATGTCACTTTCGATCAAAAGTGAATAAAGCACTTTCGATCGAAAGTCTTTAGCTAATGACTTTCGATCGAAAGTCATAAATTAGGGTTAAACTTTGGTGTAAATATAATCGCCGAAAGTGACTTTCACTGTCACTTTCAGCAACAGTGAAACCCATGGACAACTTCTGAATTTGCAAATGTCATTTCCAGGTATTTTCATATTACATTTTTATTATTTGTAGTTTTTGATAGATGGATAAATAGTATATATTTGTAGACACTCAAAAATGGACAAGTGCTTTAAATCATTAAAATTGCAAATTCTTAATCAAAATGCACTAATTCTCATCAAAATTGGATTAAATCAAAATGGACATTTATTAACCAAAGTTGGACAAAATCAATTAAATCAAAGGAAAAATCAAATAATGACATTAAATAATTAAATACAAGCTTAAAGGGGTCAAAAACACTATAAAATTGATTTTAATCAATTAATTGTATAGTTGTTAAATAAAAAATCAAAATGAACCTATTCCCTACATGGCTAATTTAATTAATTGATGGAATTTAATTAATCTTAATATCTTTCAACAACAAATTGAGGAACCAATGAGAATTGAGAACACAAAGCACATGGATCACTCAAAGGAATTGAATCTCAATCACACAAATTCAACTTTGAATCTCATCCACTCAATTTTGTCCTTTTGTCCAAAGCTTTGAGACAAACATTTAAATTGTCCACCCATTTATAAACATTGCAAATTTTTTGACTTGACCAAGGCTAAATCATGATTACTTCACTCTACCCCCTACCCTTGGGAATTTACTATAAATAAGAGGCATTTTGAGAGCAATGAGATAGAAGGGAATTAGAGAGCAAAGAATTGTTATTATAGGCATTTTGATAGTAATTGAGAGCATTTAGCATTAGCATTTCAATTTATCATTTTCATAATGGATCATTGTGAGCTAGATTAAGCATTGTAACATCATACTTTCTCATTTTAGAAGTGTCACTAGTAGGGAATACAAAGCTGAGAGCTCTACTTACCACATCTAATTAGAGAACCATGAGATGTCATGGATATTAAATGCATTTCTTAGTTTAAATTTGTATTGCATTTGCTTTGAATTGTTAGTTAATAATCTTAATTTTATGAAGGTGTTTAGCATACACACACAAATGGCCAGCTTTGTATTCCCTACTAGTGACACTTCTAAAATGAGAAAGTATGATGCTACAATGCTTAATCTAGCTCACAATGATCCATTATGCAAATGATAAATTTAAATGCTAATGCTAAATGCTCTCAATTACTATCAAAAGCTCATAAAATGCCTGTAATAACAATTCTTTGCTCTCTAATTCTCTTCTATCTCATTGCTCTCAAAATGCCTCTTATTTATAGTAAATTCCCAAGGGTAGGGGGTAGAGTGAAGTAATCATGATTTAGTCTTGGTTGAGTCAAAAAATTTGCAATGTTTATAAATGGGGGGACAATTTAAATGTTTGTCTCAAAGCTTTGGACAAAAGGACAAAATTGAGTGGATGAGATTCAAAGTTGAATTTGTGTGATTCAGATTCAATTCCTTTGAGTGATCCATGTGCAGTGATCCATGTGCTTTGTGATCTCAATTCTCATTGGTTCCTCAATTTGTTGTTGAAAGATATTAAGAATAATTAAATTCCATCAATTAATTAAATTAGCCATGTAGGGCATAGGTTCATTTTGATTTTTGATTTAACAACTATACAATTAATTGATTAAAATCAGTTATGTAGTGTTTTTGACCCCTTTAAGCTTGTATTTAATTATTTAATGTCATTATTTGATTTTTCTTTTGATTTAATTGATTTTGTCCAACATTGATTAATAAATGTCCATTTTGATTTAATCCAATTTTGATGAGAATTAGTGCATTTTGATTAAGAATTTGCAATTTTAATGATTTAAAGCACTTGTCCATTTTTGAGTGTCTACAAATGCTCCTCTTTGAATTGATGTGTGAAGCTCATTGATTCAAAGAAAATTTTAAGTCCTGATCACTTTTAGGTACTAGTTTAATGATACACTGATATGCCACTGATATGATTTGATAGCCTGATATAATATTGATTGTTGCTTGATATGATATGTGACCCACTGATAATAGTTCAACAATTTTGATGCCCCTGATTCACTAATATTTGATGCCAATTTGATACTCTGATGCCCCCTTAGAAATGAAACATATTGATCGCCTGATTTGAAAAAGTTTGATGAAATTGATTAATTGATTGATTGATTGATTCAATATATTTTCATTTCTGAAAAACATTGATGATATGTAGATTTCAACAAATGCCTCAGTTTGATTGATATGCTGATGAGAAAAGATATGATTGATAAAATGTTTTTGATGTTTCTGGATGAATGATTGAACATCCAAGATAGTTAGGTCTATTGTAGTTAAGCAAACAAGTGATTAGAATATCAGGATAATAGTATCAATGAATGTGATTTATCAATCTGATAGGATAGAAAAATTGATATGGGATAACTGATAGGTAGGTCACTGATAGGATTGATACTGATAATTCTCTCTCAGGACATAGAGACATGAAGAAATGGTACTAGGTTTGATAGGACTGATACTGATCATATTGGTCCTGCCTCACGATCAAGAGTTGGGAAACAATAAGTTGGTACTGATTAATTGATTGATTGATGTAAAATGATTCACTAATATAGAATACTGATATGATTCCCTTGATTCAAAAAACAAGAACATTTCCATAATTTTTCTTAGGAATGGGAACAATGAGAGGGGGGGTGAATCAATGTTCACTGTATTTAAACTTTTCACTTTAATCTTTATATTGAACTTAAATGCTTAAGTACTGAAATAAACATTCACATAAACATGAAACCAATATGGTTACGGAGAAACCCAAATAGGTAAAAACCCCGGTGGGAATTGACACCCACTAATATTCTCCACTAGTGTTTTGTGATCCTTGTTAGAAGATCCTTAACCCTATTAGGAGTTGCTTTACAATGATTTTAGTATAGTAGACCTTGTCAACAGTCAAACCCTGCTAGGAGTCTTTTACAATAGTCCCTATTAGGGGAGTGGATGCACTATCCTAGAGCTCACTACTCAAGTGGTGAAGGCTACAACCTTCTGATCTTAGATACACACTATATTTGCAGGATGAACTGTCACTGTGACACTTCTTGTCAGATCAGTTCCTTTGATGCACTAATGCTTTAACCTCTAGCAATGCTCTAATACATCTTCTAGTGTCTTCGCACACTTCTTCTCTACTTATTACAATCCTTTGTCAACTTCCATACCAAATACAATGGGCGCACCTTATATTTATACACTCATACAAAATAAACAACTAGGTCAGCCCTTAGACCTATTACATACAATGCTTCCAAATGAATTAGCTTAAGCATGCTTACAAACAAAAAAGTATATATGTTTGAAACCTAAATACAATAGGTGCATAGCCTTTACAACATTACATTATATCCATAAACCAAAATACTAATTGTCGGCTTCATGCTATGTTCTTCTCTAGCACACACTGGTTGTGAAACTTCAACTGATTGTAACTTTCTCATACTTGCACCTTTGATCATGCGCTCATAGAATAAGCATGAATATAGTCTAACCAAATTAACTTCTAGGGTGCATACTATAATTCATCCATACGCACATGCGTTGATGTTCTGAGCTACAGGAACTATGTACACTATCCAGTCTTCAACACTTAACTAATTTCTGATCTTCTCTTCAAGTGCGCTGACTCCAAACTGCTATATGACTTTGTTTCCATAATGAAAACACTATATCAAGTCATATACATTAGTATAGACAACTTTCCAACAATATCCCCCTTTTTCATTGATGGAAACAAAGGACTATGGCCAAGTTGCTAACTGTCCTTAATACAAAAACTTTTTTTCTTCTATACATTTCTTATACATAATCTTATATCTCCCTATACATATTATAATCCATATTATATACACAACTCCCCCTTTGACATTAATGAAAAAGGTGTTACAAAAAATTTATCTACATAAATTCACTGAGGGAAAACATCTGGATATGCTATCTTTAGGTTTTGGATCTCCTTCTTCCAAAAAGTGATCAAAGAGTTAACTATCTGGAGATGGGCACATAATGCATATTGAAGCTTCTTCATCTTCTTCAAGTTTGTGGTAGGACCTTGATCATATGTTACCATTGTGACATCAATCTCCTTGATGTTCTGATTTAGGATGTCTAATGAGGGCACAAGAGCATTCCTTAATTGAGTCTGTCTAGACCTTATCTTTGCCATCTCTTTCTCTACCTTCTCAATTTTGTCTGACTGACCTTGGTAGCCATTGTTGCACATGTTCACATTAGTGGATGTGTCTTTCACTGAACTCTTCACCTACTCAATCATAGCTTCTGCCTCTTGTATTTTCTTAAGATGGGCATTAGTAAGCTTATCTTGATCCATGTAGTCTACAATGAATTTCCTTCCTTGATCATCAAATTCTTTTAAAGATGTTTGACTAGTCTTGAGTGAATTCAAATCTAATGCAAAGTTTCTCATCAACTCATTCAATCTCTTCTTCAGATATTTTTCTTCTTCAACTTGGGATGCAAATTCTTCAAGGCTTGATAAATTACTTTTGAACTGAGAGATGATTGTACTTACATCATCAATAGAGTGTACCTTAAACACTTTCTTGTCTACAGGAAACAAACTATTTAGTATGTTCATTGATTCCATAAGGAGAGGATTTATCATTACTTGTTTCTCCTTTGCCTTCTCCATAGTTAGGACACTAAACTTAATCAAGTCTTCTTCTCTCCATGAGTCCAAACTAGATGTGTCAGGTGTCAAACTTGACAACAATGTTGAGGAGGGAGTGATGGGAGTGCTATCCATCACTTCTAGTTTTACTTTGGCTAGTTCAACAAAAGTTTCATCTTTCTCTTGTTCTTTTTCTTCTTCTTCTTCTTTCTTTTCTTCCTCTTCCATTTTCTCTTCTTCTTTCTCATCTAATATATTTTCAATCAATACCTCTTCTTGATGAGTGGGAGGTGTGCTACTGCAAAAAATATCAGCTTCTTATGTGCTCACAAAAGCTTCTTAAAACTTGTCCAATTCTGTGTCAGTGGCCGCCATGGCTATCTCCACATTATCAATGATAATGGTGTTTTCCTTGAGTGATTTTGACATGGGGCAAAGACTTGTTTTCCTTTGATTGTGCTTCCACTGCAGGTGCTAAATCTTGAGGACTTGTAGAATGTACTTTGATGGTCTCTAACCCTTTGGTAACCATTATGGGTACATTGGCTATGGGTGCAGTAGGTGGATACATGTTTCTATTCATAAATACCTTCTCAAAGGCTTTCTCTATCTCTTTTGCAATTAGCTCATAATTTTTATCCATTATGTTTAGAGTTCTTGTCTTAGTTATGAGGTGAGGCTTCACCAGATCTAACAACAATTTCTTTTCTTCTAGTTCACACATAGGAAGGGTATCATCAAGAATATTTTCCCTTATTTGTAGATCTTCCTCAATAGCCTATCTCTTTTGGAATTCAAGGATATTCCATACATTGTCAGGAATCATTGTTTTTAGTTCCAAAACTGTCCTTTTGAACTTGATCATGTGTGACTAGTTAGAATAATATCCTAGTAACTCAAGGATTGGACATCCTTTAATAGTGATTCATTGTTAAAAATCATCATGTATCTACTTAGAACATCATGCTAGACTTCATTAAATGTATCAATCTGGGAACGTGAACTTGAGATGATGGCTGCAAATTTTATGCTTTAGTTCTTCTCAATAGTCATCACTACTAAAGTAAAAGCTATTGCTACAGGAGATTATACTAGAAATTGAAACTATAGATTAACTCTCATCTTTGAAGGAAAAACTTAACAGTAAATAGATAATGCTTCAGAAGTAAACCTATGCTATAGGAAACAGTCAATGGGTTTACTACTAGTGGCTACAGGAGCAACAGTACTAAACAACTTCAAAGAAACTTGACTGAATCCTACTTAAGCATGAACATGGAATTCACCTCCTGTGTGGGCCCCCATAGAAGTATGAATGAATTATAACTCAGAGATTGAAATGAAGAACTATCATATATTCATTCAACAAAACATAGATACAATATAGGATATCAAAGTATTTAACTCTATTACTAGATTACAATATGAATTCCTCAAAATGTCTAACTAGCCTGGAATCATAAGTTCCAGCTCATTTAAAAGCAACTAATAAAAATAGAACTCCTACAAACTAGGTCCTTCATTACATAGCATAACAACTTTAGTTACAGGAATGACAACATCATTTATGCAAGAAGATAAGCCATATTTAGTGCTTCGAGAATATAGGAACGCTTGGTAACTAGATTGACTTGGACTGAATCAACAACCACAAATTTATGGAAGGAGTGGAGCTATGATGAAATCTAAAATAGTTATCCACCTTAAAAGACACACTCATCCTTGAGTCCATGCTCCTTGCTGACTTATTCTTCTCCTGCAAAAGGTTAACATAACAAAATCCACAACATGAATCCAAGGCCGAGATTATAATAAGTTTTCCTATTTTGACATAGCCTTGTCACACTGTTGTAGGAGGTCTACCCATTAAAGCTAGAGAAGAAAAATACTAGATTTTATCATAACATTCATTAATCTATATATATATATATATATATATATATATATATATATATATATATATATATATATATATATATATATATATATATATATATATATATATATATATATATATATATATATATATATATATATATATATATATATATATATATATATATATTCAATCTCATCCTTAAGTTTCATAAGTATCAAATATACATATGGCTAAAGCTTAGAAACATAAAAGACTATATAATGTTTATGAAAAACCATAAGATATTTAAGTCTGAACTTAGAAAATTATAAACAAAACATCCCATAAACTTGACTCATCATTCCCCCCAACTTAGCTATTTCCTGGTCCCATAGCAAATAAATTATTCAACCTGGCTATCAATCTATAGTCAGCACTTGTTCTCTATCTAGTACTTCCCTCTACAAGACTCCAATAGAATCCCTTTGTTTCCCTGTGTTTCTTCCATCTGTCCTTTTCCCTCTGCATATCAAAACTGTCTAGATTTTCTGAGTTTGCAAGTAAAGGAGACATCAGTAATGGAGGCTGAAATGTTAGTGGAATCTAAAAAATTTCTCTCTCTCTCTTCCCAAGGAAATGTACCAGGGTGCACTGGGTTGCCATAGCAAAATTGAGAGGTGAATGTGGTTCTCTATTTCTCATCTCCCTAGATAAACTGTTCCAGCGCCACTGAATGGCATTTCTAGACTCAGGCAATTCAGAATCTATCATCTATTCATATTCATTAAATGCTTCATTTCTCATTGGATAGATGATCTTGCTACCTCAGTCAGAGGGGGCTATCCTTAACTGATTATAGTAGTAAGTTCAAGGATCTTTGGCTTCAGGCCTTAGAAATAGGGGAATTTTTTACTCCAAATCCCTATACACTTTAGCTTGAGTGTCCCAACTAATTTCATTCTATATCCAGGACATGAGGGCTTTGAGTTGAATATCCCCAACATAAAGCAAGGGATTCCAAGCTCGGTCATTAGGGACTACTAGGTTGTGGAGATAAAATTCACATAATAGATTTTGGATGGCTACAGGAGAGTTATGGAAGGCTTGAGAAAAATGGGTAGGCTCTTGTAATGAGGAAGACCTATCCTACATTATATAGGTCCTTTGATAGTTTAACAGCTATTCTTTAAGAAACAAGGCATGGACAGGTGATGGGGATCTACAACCCATCAGGTAAGGAATTAAAGATGTAATTTTTTCAAGTTTCACACTTAATTGTTCTATCTTTTCCTCCTGAACAAGTGTTTCCTGATAATGATGGTCTACTACCCTATTTAGTTCTTTCTATTGCTATTTCCATTTCTCTCTCTCTTAGAATTTAATTGCTTAGACAATTGGAAGATAACAGATAGCAAAGATGTTGAACTAGATTGATCTGTTATTGAACTAAGGCAAGAATTGGCTGCTGCTTGAGGGACATATGACTTACCATTGTTAGCACTTGTCCTCTTCAAAGGATATGTCTAGATGATCATATCCCTCTCAGTGTTAGAGAATTTTTGAGCCATTGAAGCTAATGTATCTAACCCTTCATTCAAAATTTTCTCTACTACCTTATTGACAAGGTCTATATCAATATCTGGATTTTCTTCATAGGGATCCCTTTCTGTTGCAGGAGATTCTATTGTAGGAGAGAACATTGTGTTATCTACTTCCCTGATGTAACTATCAGAGTTATCACTTTCTGAATCATCTTCCTAAAGATTCCTAGAGGTTGATCCTCTCCTTTGAAACACATAAGCTTGCTCTTCTGAGCTGGAGTCATCTCCGATTATAATGACTTCTGCATTTATTGGCTTATCAGGAAAATGCTCTGTTTTAACATCAGGAAATTCATCAAATGTTTCCTGTTCCATAATCTCAGTCCATTGTTCTTCTAGCTAAGAAGTTTCAGGCTGTAATTCAGCCTCTTGCTAAATGTTTTCATCCTCTTCCTTCCTCTGCCCAGAATCTTGTGTTACATTTGGCTCATTAACTAGAATCTCTTCAATTGTTTTTGACCTTCTCCTAGCACTTCTCCTTAATGGAATTTCCTCCTTCTTTTCTGGAGCTTTCCTTTTTTTGGAAGTACTCATGGCTATAGGAGATGCCTTAGCTTGTCGACTTGTACTAGGGTTAATTTTCTTTTTCTTATCCTTAGGGGAAACCATTTCTACTATAGGAGAAACTTCAGCCTTTTCTGTAGGAGTCTCTGATTCCTCTTCATGATTTGATCTTGAAGTAGAGGAATTAGTGGAATTAGGGGAATTAGGGGTCCTAACCCTAGATCTATTTTTGGATGAAGAACATTGTCCAATTTCAATAAAAAAAATTTAACCCCTTTAGCAGTTTTAACCCTCTATCCCACTCTACACCCAATTGGTTCTAGGGTAGGCTCCTTAAACCCTTGCAGTAGAAATTCCTCCTAGGAAATATCTGATTGCTCCCTTAAGGATTTTTCCACTATCAACTTGATTAAATAGTGGTGAGAGACAAAATTTTGTTTACCCTCTTGAACTAGAATGGCCTATCTTGACAAGATACCAAACACAAAACTAGGGACATTGATAGGCCTATTATCATGTCTTAAACAACTCAAGAATTTAAAGTGAACAACATGTAGGAATGAGTGTCACCCTTCATAGGTGAAATACCTAATGATATAAGCTGTACATTGTTTAAACAACTCAAGAAGAGATAGTCAAAATGTACCTTATTTCCTATCAACTTCAAGTGGCGGGTCTATATGTAGAGTGAACTAAGCTCTGGAAGTAGCTGGGTCAAGATTCTCTACAAATTCCTCACCCTCCAGTGATAATCCCATGACCTCTACCAAAAATAACTAAGAAAATGGCACCTTTAGTCCTTTAACTATAGCCACTCCATCTTTTAAGGAGTTAAGAAACTGAAGTGCAACCTCATCATCCCAGCTAGTTAGCTTCTGGACATAATCTATCCAACCCCTTACCTAGAAATACAGCCTACAATTCTAGTCTTCAAGCAAAACACCATGCACTGTAGGCTCCCTTCAGATGAGGTCACCACCCATCATCTAGTTTCCAAGATACCCAAAATAGAGTTGCAGGAGATAAAATAGACAACCGAAATTTTGAACAAGAAAGCTTCAAAAGGCAGGTTGCAGGATGATTCAAATTTGGAAATTTCAAGCAATGCAGCTTGAGAAATGAGCTTATGAGTATCATAAATGCAAATTACTATATTATCATTTCATAATTACTCATAAGTACTTCTCCATAGAACTCATACTCAACATAACTTGCCACCTTAGTTTTATACGTGCAAAAAATAACACGCAGCATAATGATTTTCAAAAGTGTCTAATCATGGTAGAAAAATACAAGTACGACAGGAGAAAGGAATAAATATAAGGATTGCATAAACATAATGACAAAAAAACTAATATAACTTCCCCCTATCTAAAATGTTGCAAGTGGGCCCTAACTTGTAGTAATGACAAGGCATACGATAAAAATGAGAGGAAAACAAATTAAAGTTGCATACTTTGAAATGTGTGCTAACTTGAAGTGCTGATGAGGTGGCAGTTGTTACGATCCATGAATGAAAGAAAATATGAGGTAGATGGATGATAGACTAGAAATGAAGAGGAAATTTATTATGGAGAAGTGACTTTCATTAAGAAAGTATTTATTATGAAAGTCAAAAGATCTTTTTAGAATGAGGAAGGCAAATGAGCAAAAAGCTCATTACGAGTGGCTGCAGGAAGTGTGTCACCAATGATAGAATAGAATTGTTGTAGGAACTCATCCTTTCTCTAGGGTTTGTGATACAACTTCAATCTGTGACCATTCACCAGCAATTTGAAACGTACTGGATCAACTGTGGAGAGCTAAACTGTGCCATTTGGAAAGAATGCAATTATCTCATATGGTCCAAGCCATCTAGTTTGGAATTTCCCTAGGTTATGCTGGTACTGAGAGTCATATAGGAGCACCCAGTCTCCAATTAAAAACACTTTGTCCTTGACAAAATTGTCATGCCATTGCTTGTGCTGATGTTGGATCAATTCAGTGTTATGCAAGGTAGATTTTCTCCACTCATTAAAGCCATTCAAACTTAGAATCCTATCTTTTTGTGCTCTAGTGAGATCCATCCCAAGATCAAGAGCTTTCCTAAGTGTCTTATGTTCAAATTCAATAGGCATGACTACAGAGTGACCATAGAAAAGCTCAAATGGTGTGAAACTAGTTGTAGACTTCCATGTACTTCGGTATGCCCAAAGTGCTTCAGGAAGTCAGATAGCCCAATCTTTCTTATGGATGGCTACTATTTTAGTGAGAATAGATTCCAACTCCCGATTGGTAACTTCCACCTACCCATTAGCCTGGGGGTGATAGGGTGAAGATTTACCATGCATGATGTTATATTCCTCCATCAGAGTAGAAATCAAATTGGAAGTAGACTGAGGACCTTGATCAAATTGAATCTCCCTCAATACTCCAAATCTGGTGAAGATGAATTCATAAAGGAACTTTGCAACATTGTTATCCTGAGGGTGCTTCATAGGTTTAGCCTCAGCCCATTTTGTAACATAGTCAGTGAAAAAAAGGATATAGGATTTACCTTTGGAAGAAGGCTCAATAGGACCAACAAAATCAATCCCCCATTTGTCAAAGGGTGCGAAAAATACCAATGGCTGAAGGGGCATTTCATCTATCTTTGTAGGCCATCCCATGCATTGGAATTTGTCACACTTTCATGCTCAACTGAGTCCACCTTCTGGCCAAGCACAACTCTAATAGCATAGTCTGAGGCATCAGTATGGATGTGAAAATGCAAGCCCCAATTAGGTCCTCTCAAAACTGGTGTTGTAGTGAGAACTTCTTTAAGCTGCAGGAAAGACTTTGCACACTCAGAATCCCAAAAAAATTCAACATCCTTCTTGAGAAAGTTATATAGTGGTGCTACAAGCTGACTGAAATCCTTTATAAACCTTCTATAATACCCATCATGCCCAAGAAAACTTCGCACATCTTTTTGTTTTGCTAGAGTAGGTAATGTGCTAATCACTGCAATCTTGGCAGGGTCCACTTGAATACCTTTTGAAGATATGAAATGTCCCAAGACAACCCATTCTTCCATCATCATGAAGCACTTTTCACTATTGAGAGAGAGGTTATAATCATGACATCTCTGAAGAAATTTCTCCAAATTTTCCTTGGCCTCATCAAAAGTATGCCCGTAGGTGGTAAAGTCATCCATGTAAATCTCCATGCAATCAGCAGAGATATTTGAGAATATACTGATCACAGCTCACTAGAAGGTAGCAAGGGCATTACACAACCCAAAAGGCAGCACTGACTAGGCAAATGTGCCCCATGGGTAGGTGAATATTGTCTTCTCCTAGTCTTCAGGGGCTATTTGTATTTGATTATAACTACTGAATCCATCCAGAAAAGAGAAGTATTTCTTTCTAGCTAGGTTATCAAGGACTTGATCTATGAATGGTAATGAAAAGTGATCCTTCTTAGTGGCTGTGTTAAGCTCTCTATAGTTGACACAAACTCTCCACTTCCCTCCTTTTTTAGGCACTATAACAAGAGGGGAGACCCACTGACTATTAGAAATGGGATAGATGAAGCCAACATTTAACAACTTTTGCAGCTCATTCTTTACTATATCCCTTAGAGCTGGGTTAACCTTTCATTGAGATTGGTGAATAGGTCTGAATTTAGGGTTGATATAAATTTTGTGAGTGCAGAGCTTAGGGTCTAAACCTTTCATGTTAGTATAATCCCAAGAACAGGTTGATTGATGTTCTTTTAGAAGCTGTAGGACATCTATCTGCTGAGAGGGAGTCAAAGCGCTATTGACATTTAACTCCCTTCCTGAGCTGACCTCTAGCTTAGTGACCTTTTCTACCATGGACAACTGAGCAATTGGGGAAGACTCCATTTCATGAGGTAATAATGTATGAAGAAATTTGGAAGTATCTGAATACTATAGAGCATCAATAGGTGGTAACAAAGTGTCAAGAACACAGTCCTCTTGGGAACACACTTGGGATCGCACTCCATACTCATTCAGAATAATGGAGGAAATGATTTCATCTTCTTCCCTAGAAGCTACAAAAGGTTCCCTAGATATCATCATTAACTGATGAATGGAATTGACCTCAGGTTCAGTATCATCCAAATCTAGCCAGATTATCTGGTCATCTTGCAATAGAGGTTGAGCTGGGGAATACAGAGTCATATTTTTAGTGTTGACTCCATTGGATATAGTCATTTTTCCTGACCAACAAGCTATATAAGCATCTACAGTAGCCAGCCAAGAATTATTGGATATCCTCCCATGTTAGCCTTTGGAGAAAGGACAACAAAGTCAACTGGATATTACCAAGAATTCAAGGTGACTATTACATCCTCTACCATCCCATCAGGTGTAATGGTGCAACTATCAACAAGTTTAAGGATGGTTGGGGTTTCCCTAAGATCGATGATATGCAATTGAGACATTACTTCCTTGGACATGACATTTATGGATGCACCTAAGTCAACTAGAGCATTTTGGACTTGCATTCCTTGAATAGTGACTATAACCACAGGGCTACCAGGATCAAAATACTTGGGAACTATCAATTTCTCCAACATTAGATCAGATAACTAGCCTAGGACATGTATGGTTTTGGGATCCTTTTTCTTCCTCTCAAGTTTCTTGATACAAGCTTCCTTGATGGCTTTAATATATGCAGGTACTTCCTTTATGGCATCTAATAGGGGAATCTTTACTGTCATTTTCTTTAGTTGGGCAAGAAAATCCAACACTGCTTGATTTTCCACTGGCTTAACTTGTTCCTCCAGCCTATGAGGAAATGGGGGTTCTTATGTTGCAGGAGCAATAGGTTGGACTGGTACCTCAGTTGGTTCTGCTGAGGCATCCTCAACTTTGGTAATGATAGGCTACTATGGAGGAGGAAGAGTTGTGCCAGATCTTAAATGGATATTATTTAGGGAAATTGCATAGCTCTGCTACTACGTTGTTGGTTTAGCATTGTTGGGATTAGGAGTAGGCTGAGTAGGAAATTGAGTCTATTTAGGGGAAGTAGTATTGGCTCTAGGAGGAGTCATCAAAGCCTGCTGTTGAGGTGGTGGCATCAAAGCTTGCTAGTTTGATTGGTTTATCCAATTATGTGGTTGTTGCCACCCCTGCTGGGGCTGTTGCCAAGGTTGCTAGGGTTGTGACCAACCCTATTGAGATTGATGCCATCTTGGCCGATGCTACTGCCAACCTTGCTGAGGTTGTTGCCAACCTTTCTGAGGCTACTGCCAACTACTATACCCACTAAATCCACTATGCTATTGATTTTTCCATGCATTATTATTATTAAAATTTTGAAGTGGATCTTGGGGAATACCTAGTCTTTGAGCCCATGGCCTTTGCTGGGAAATGTAGAGAACCTCTCCATTCTCATCAATGGCTTTGTACTCGGTAGGCATTGGTTGGGACTCCAAGCTTGCAATAGACTTACACTGATAATTCTTTTTCTTCTCCCTACAGTGTGGACAGTACTCTGCTAACATTGCATCAGCTTCATCTTTCTTTCTCCTTACCTGCATTGTGTCCAACTGAGTAGCGACATCATTAATGATGTCTTCCTTGAAATTTGACAATAGATTGGATAGCTCCATTTTGGACACCCCTGCACCATTGGACTTGTGAGGCAAGGCTCTCAATCCTCTTCCTTTCTTGACAGTAGCTCTAGAATAGTTCAGACATATGCTCTTAATGTCATCCCATGTCTTCTGAGTAATGTCTCCCCCTACCATAAGGTCAAGGGCCTCTATGCTCCCATCATTCACACCTCTCAAAAACAAATGCTTTTGAGATTCTTCATTCAGCTCATGTTGTGTGTTACGCTGCAAGCTAAACAGAAACCTAGAGACATAGTCTTCCAAAGTTTCATCTTCCTTCTGTGACATTTTAAATATGCAATCTCCCTTTAGGTCTCCTTCTCTACAATAATCTTTATACTTCTCAAGAAACATGGTGCACATTGAATTCCAATCTACTATAGTATTAGCACCCAAACTCATAAACCACCATAGAGAAGCCTCCTTTAAGGTGGAAGGAAATAGTTTGAGCTTATGATCGTTAGTGGTGTATTCATAGCTTCTATAGAGGATATCAAATTCAAAGAGGAAAGTCTCTAGATCCTTTGTGATGAGTTCATAGAATTTAGGAAGTGCGGCTGTAGGAATGTTCTTCATATTTTGGTTACCTTGCTGAGTAGGAATAGGAAAAGGCAAAGTAGGATGAGCTATTATCTAGATATTCTGGGAAAGAAAAGAGGGCATTTAAATGGTAAGACTCTTTAGAAGATGGTGGTGAAGGCAAGTGATCATAGGCATCAAAAAAAACATTCTCAAATGGTTCTTCTTCTTGTGGGTTTTCTAATTGGGGTTCCTCAAACGTTGGATCAAAAACCTCAAATGGTTCTCCCTGATTAAGGTTAGGTAGGAATCACCCAAGATGATCCCTACATCTATGCATGCAAAATTATGTAGAATGCAGACTAACTTAATGACTTCTGGGTTGAACTAAATTGACACCATCCCTGACAACGGTGCCAAAAATGACTAGTTAGAATAATATCCTAGTAACTAAAGGATTGGACATCCTTTAATAGTTATTCATTGTTGAAAATCATCATGTATCTACTTAGAACATCATGCTAGACTTCATTAAATGTATCAATCCTGGAACGTGAACTTGAGATGATGGTTGCAAATTTTATGCTTTAGTTCTTCTCAATAGTCATCACTACTAAAGTAAAATCTATTGCTACAGGAGATTATACTAGAAACTAAAACTACAGATTAACTCTCATCTTTGAAGGAAAAACTTAACAGTAAATAGATAATGCTTCAAAAGTAAACCTATGTTGCAGGAAACAGTCAATATTTTTGCTACCAATGGTTGCAAGAGCAACAGTACTAAACAACTTCAAAGAAACTTGACTGAATCCTACTTAAGCATGAACAGGGAATTCACCTCCCATGTGGGCCCCCACAGAAGTATGAATGAATTATAATGTAGAGATTGAAATGAAGAACTATCATCTATTCATTCAACAAAACATAGATACAATATAGCATATCAAAGTATTTTACTCTATTACTGGATTACGGTATGAATTCCTCAAAACGTCTAACTAGCCTGGAATCATAAGTTCTAGCTTATTTAAAAGCAACTAAGAAAAATAGAACTCCTACAAACTAGGTCCTTCATTACATAGCATAACAAATTCAGTTACAGGAATGACAACATCATTTATGCAAGAAGATAAGCCATATTTAGTGCTTCGAGAATATAGGAACGCTTGGTAACTAGATTGACTTGGACTAAATCAGAAACCACAAATTTATGGAAGGAGTGGAGCTATGATGAACTCTGAAATAGTTATCCACCTTAAAAGACCCACTCATCCTTGAGTCCACACTCCTTGCTAACTTATTCTTCTCCTGCAAAAGGTTAACATAACAGAATCCACAACATGAATCCAAGCCAGAGATTATAATAAGTTTTCCTATTTTAATGTAGCCTTGTCACACTATTGTAGGAGGTCTACCCATTAAAGCTAGAGAGGAAAAATACCATATTTTATCATAACATTCATTAATCTATATATATATTCAGTCTTATCCTTAAGTTTCATAAGTATCAAATATACATATGGCTAAAGCTTAGAAACATAAAAGATTGTATAATGTTTATGAAAAACCATAAGATATTTAAGTCAAAACTTAGAAAATTATAAACAAAACATCCCATAAAATTGACTCATCAATGTGCTTTATGATCATGCTATGAATCTCTGACTTGTCAATTTCACTATACTTATCATAGAACTTTCCTACTTGATCAATTCTTCCTTAATCAACTATTATGGCACTTAGCACACTAAGACTGGGTTTGAAGCTTACTTCAGGAGGTGCTTGAGTGTTCCTTCTATTTCTTGTGACTCATGAGGATGGATGACTGGTGCCAACCTTTTTATTCCTCTTAGGAATTGCCTTATACTCGGGAGGAGCAGTAAGGTCAATGGTTACCTTGGGCATAGAAGGAGTATCATCTTCTTTACCCTTCTGACTATCATCTTTTGCAATTTTCACCTTCTTCATCTTGGGATCATCAGACTTAGCTTCCACTGTGGATGTGCTCTTAATTTCCAAAGCAATCTTTTCATCCCTTGCTTTATCAAGGTCTGCTTGAGACACACCATGAATCCTCAAGATCTTTGATAGAACTTTAGCAACCTTTCTTTTTGTTGTTGCACTGTTATGTTTAGCATCTACTTCTCTAGTTTTCTCCTTATATGTTCCCCACCTAGGTTCATTAGGATCTTTGGGGGCTGATAGTAGTACCTGTGCATATGCTTCAAGGACCTATTCATCTACCTCATAACCAAGTGGATGAATCCACTTAGTTCTTGGCTCAATAACTTCCATACAAGTTGTGTCTATCTCCACCATAAAAAAAAATTGTCTCCTTGTACTTTTCCACAATGCTCTATGGAATCCTATACCTCATTTGCATCTTAGCCCTAAAGGTCTTCAATTTCAATGTTATATAGTCTCTCAATGTGCTTTCAATGGATGCTTTGTTGGATATCTATGGTATGGTTGGAATGGACTTGTCCAAATACAAATCTAATATCTACACGAGTTGAACTCCGCATCTTCCTTCACAAGTCTGATGGCTGCTAGAATTGTGCCTGAAGACACACTATTCACCCTGCTGGTGTGATGAAACCTATATCCAAGTATCATAGACATCAATTTGATGTCTTCTTTCTCAGTAGGCGCAATTGTCATCCTGTGCCTATCACTCCTTGACTTACAAGTCTACTCATCCATCTTTCTGACATCCTTTCTCACAGGAAGGATGATGCCTGTCTTAGAAAGGCTTGTCATCTCATATATCAAGTCACCGGTGATTCTTACTAGTACATCACCAATCCAAAACAAATCATCATGAATTTTTCTCAATAAAATCTTTATCCATTCCATCTCATAGAATTCATATTCCATAGCATACTCAACAATAGGGTGATCATTCCATTTAACATATTCATCCATGAATGTTTTGTCTAGTTTCAACATGGTATCCATGTGCACCCTTAACCTATCCAACCCTACTGGTTCTTTTTTGCAGTAGATATATGCCCTAATATCCTTGACATGCATGATGCCCATAGGTGTGTGGGAGAAAGCTCCCTCTAAATCATCTAGGGTTGACTTAAATGGATGTTTCTTGAATACATATCTCTTCTTCTTAGCGACATCATAAACTATGGGAGTGGCCATGATTTGTTTAATCACTTTCCAACTGATCTTCGAGATAATCTGAAGACTAATGGATCGGTGCAGCAAACTAGGGTTTCTACAGCTGACTAAATGCACTACAAACTACTGATAGATCAATCTCCAAGTCTTCACAACAACTTCCAAGGCTCTTTTTGCTCTTCAATCTCTCTGAATTTGAATGCAATGAGTAATTAAACAACTTTCTATGTACTTAAAGTGAGAATTTTTCCATTAATGGAAGTCATGTAAACCAAGCTATCACTTCAAAATTTCCAACTCAAGTTATGTTTACAATCAACATGTGCACTCTTTCAAAAAGGTACCTTTATACTTCAAAAGCTTAAGTCCAAAGGTGAATACTCCAAGGATGATTATACCAGCCACGTAGGGGTCTAGAGCTAAATTAGCTCCTCCTATGACCTTGAGGGCCATTCATCCAGATGTAGAGGGTGAATCCACTGTGGATGCATCCAATACATGCTCTTCAGTTTTGTCCTTTTTCTTTAACCAAATCATGCTCACATCATCTGAGGCTTTGACAAAATTAACTTCTCCTTCGGGATCCAAAACTAGTTCTTCGACCTTTTTAGGGCTTCCCTGATCTTGCGTCATTGATCTACATAACCTTGAGATATGTCCAGCCTTGTTACAAGAGTGACAAATGACTGTAGGTCTTATATTCCTTGGTGCATTAACATGAGTCACCATTCTGCATTGTTTTGCTGAGTGACCATTATAGTTACATATCTAGCATGTAACATTATGAGAACTTCTTACATTTGTCTAATTTTGAATTCTCTGATCTTACTGAATCCTATTCTTCTTACTAGTCTTGCAATTCATAGCTCTATGACCAAATTTATTTCATGAATAACAGTAACCATTAAAAGGTCTTACCTCTGTACAGTTCCTCGCAATGTGTCCATGCTTGTTAAAAGAAAAACAAGTGCGGTCTACAAGCTTGCACTCAATCTTAGGTGGTTCACCATTATCTTTGGTTTGATCTTTAGTCTCCTTAGCATCAGTAGAGTCCTTTTGTGAATCATTTCTTGCTCACATATTGTGAATCTAATTTTGAGCTTCATTGTATCCAATAAAACTGGTGTCTCCTTTGGCTCTTCTTTCATACAACTAAGATTCTATCAAATCAGAACTAGTGTGTAATTTGTCAATATGATTCTTTTCTTCTTTCAATTCAGACTCCAAGATTTCTTTGCTATTCCTTAGCTCCAAGATTTCCATGTTTTTTTGCCTTAGTTCTTCATTCAGCTGAAGGTTCTCTTTGATTTGTTCATCATAGACTTCTTGATTATTAGTCAGCTTATCATCAAACTCTTCAAGTTGTTCTTTTAAGGATTTATTTTCTTCATTCAGCTTCTTGACCATTCTCCCTAGATTACTGGTAGAGCATTCTTCCAAATCTTTCCTTAGCCTTTTGATGACTAATTGAGCATCACTGAGTTTATCCCTTAGTTCTTCAGATTCTCTTTCTGACTTGTCCAGGTCTTCAAGAGCAGCTTCAAGATTTCTTTTTAGATGTTTCATTTCTTCTTTTTCCATGATCTCCTCAAGTGGTTAAACTTATTTACTGAGGACCAAAGCTCTGATACCAATTGTTAGGAATGGGAACACTAAGAGGGGGGGTGAATCAGTGTTCACTATATTTTAACTTTTCACTTTCATCTTTATACTGAACTTAAATGCTTAAGTACTGAAATAAACATTCACATAAACATGAAACATGAAATAAACACATGACACCAATATGGTTACAGGGAAACCCAAATAGGTAAAAACCCCAGTGGGAATTGACACCCACTAATATTTTGTACTAGTGTTTTGTGATCCTTGTCAGAAGATCCTTAACCCTATTAGGAGTTGCTTTACAATGCTTGTAGTACAATAGACCTTGTCAAGGGTCGGACCCTGTTAGGAGTCTTTAACAATAGTCCCTATTAGGAGAGTGGATGCACTATCCTAGAGCTCACTACTCAAGTGGTGAAGGCTACAACCTTCTGATCTTAGATACACACTATATTTGTAGGATGAACTGTCACTGTGACACTGCTTGTCAGATCAGTCCCTTTGATGCGCTGATTCTTTGACCTCTAGCAAAGCTCTAATACATCTTCTAGTGTCTTCAGACACTTCTACTCTACTTATTACAATTCTTTGTCAACTTCCATACTGAATACAATGGGTGCACCTTATATTTATACGCTCATACAAAATAAACAACTAGGTCGGCCCTTAGACCTATTACATACAATGATTCCAAATGAATTGGCTTAAGAATGCTTACAAACAAACAATTATATATGTCAGCAACCTAAATACAATAGGCACATAGCCTTTACAACATTACATTATATCCACAAACCAAAATACTAACTGTCGACTTCATGCTATGTTCTTCTCTAGCACACACTAGCTGTGCAACTTCAACTCATGACTATACCTTTCTCATACTTGCACTTCTGATCATGCACTCATAGCCTAAGCATGAATATAGTCTAACCAACTTATCTTCTAGGGCACATACCATAATTCATCCGTATGCACATGCACTAATGTTCTAAGCTGTAGGAACTCTATACACTATCCAGTCTTCAACACTTAACTGATTTCTGATCTTCTCTTCAAGTGCGCTGACTCCAAACTACTATATGACTTTATTGCCATAATGACAACACTATATCAAGTCATATACATTAGTATAGAAAAATTTCCAACAAGTTATACGTACAGTCCCTAGCTTCTTGGATATTAGATTTATGGATCTTCCTTGTTGTTGATTTTGTATCATGTTGATGTTTTATTGATCGAGACTTGATGTATCACTCTATTGTTGATATTGTATCTTGATATATAGATTTAATGGATCATTGATGTTATGAACATTGATATGATGATATGGACTTTACCTTGATTCCCCCTTTTTGATTGATCAAGATAAATAACTGAAACCCCTTTTCCCTTGGAAAAATAACTATAAACCAATGCACTTAATCTAACATGAAAATGCAATGCAATGCAACTAATGTCACTAGCTTTTAGCAAAGAAATGCCTTAGAGAATTATTTTCATCATTGAGCATTATGGAACTAAAAAGCAAGTACAACCATCACTGACCACATCATGATGATATGAATACTACTTTATATCTCTTTTTGGTAACCCCCTTTAGGAAACTAGTACAACCCTCACTAGCTGAATGACCAACTATGGGAGCATGAATATTGGTTTCAATGGATTCAATGTTGCAAAAAAACAAAGGTCAACCCTCCACCCTATATGAAAGTCCTCGATGATTCTTTGATGACCAATTCATTAGATGAATTCACATAAGTTGATGGATCTTCCTCAAGACAGTCACTCAAAGGCAAGAAAAATATCATGTCTCCATAATTGCCAATCTAGTTGAAACATCATTGATTAGCTAAAAAGATGTGATAAAATTCAATTCAATAAAGATCATAAAAAAAAAGCTTCAAGTGTTTTGCAATGTATCAAGGTTTTCAAAAAAAATTTCCAAACATTCTGATCTTTTAAGTGATATCAATTTTTAATCCCAAATAATAAAGTCAATGAAGGCTCAAGTATCAAGTTGTAGGATCAAAATACTTGGGTTTGAACAATGATATCCATCAAAGGTTCAACAAAAATCTCTCTTGTCTGAAGCTCTGATAATCTTCTCTCTGATATGTGACTAAAAGTAGCACTATTGAATCCGCTTGAGTTTAATGCATTGCTTCATGTGAATTGATGCATGTTTGTTGAAATCTGTTGATTAAGATCAAATGCCTCTAGTTGGATAGGAAAAATGTTGGACTTGGGAAAGCTTCCAAAATATTACAAAAGATCGGTTTATGCAAGATGCAGCTCAAAGCACTTTATGCTTTCCTTTTTACCAGCTCTCAAACAAGATCACATTGATTTTCCCCCCAATTTCTAGCAATATATAGGACATGAAGGATGGATTTGAAATCTGATGGATTAGAGATGGAAAGACCATGATGGATGAAGCATGTTAATGTGATGCATAGGAACATTTCCTCAAGAGTACCCAAGCTAAGAAAAAATGATATAGCAATGTGAAGTATGTTTTTGGATAAGCCATGGAAGCCAATGATGTAGTGCTAGATAATATATAGGATAACAATCTATTGTCATGAAAATAAGGGATCCAAAAGAGTGGACATGTCAAGAAGTTTTTTTTTATAAAAAATTTTGTACTTTAAGTTCTTCATTTTGATCAAGACCAAGGGGTCAATTTGGGTAAGATGTAGCTAAGATAACATAGTCAGGATAAAGGGGTAATGAAGGTTATGAAGGGATGTTTTGGGATTATGGAAAGACTATCAAGGAATAATGAAGGTGAATTTGGGATAAGCAAGATCATGATAGGGTAACATGGATGCAACAAGTACATAAGCTGATGGAAAGAATAATGAATGTCAAGATACTTAATGCTCATGGATGTGTTCAACCTTGTCAAGATGAAAGGTGAGAGATGAAATATAGATGAAACTTGCCCCCAAGTGTAGAGTGTAAGAAGGAGGGATTATGCATGATGCATGTTTCCCAGGTTTTCATCATGGTATTTGTTTCTCTTTACTTTTTCTACCCAGGTACCTATTTCTAGGTTTTCACCAAGACACTTTTTTTTTCTTTTTTTGTATTTTTCAATATTTTCCCAATATCAGGATCTTTGGACAATGCTCTTCTGAAAGATATGTTGTAATAAACCAAGGGTATGGCTAAGATGCTCAAAGATATTGATAAGAGGGATGGAAGTATGGAAAGTAAGTATTGGAAAAAGAATGTGAGGATAAGAAGAAGGTATGTTGTAGATGAAAATGTTGCCAAGATCAACTTTGACACACACTTTGAAGAGTGGTGGAATGATGGAGGAACAATAGATGAAGGAGGTAAGGATCTTTTTGAGGTAGCAGATTTTGGGATATAGGAACCCAAATTAGACTTGGAAAGTGGATGATGTTTGGAAGGGGATGAAATAGAAGCCTTTGGAAGCTTGAATATCAATTTTGATTTTTCTTTTGTGTGCAAGTCTTTCAACAGTGACTTGGGAATCCACATAGTCTTTGATTTTCATTTCTTTTGTGATGCTTTTGAATGCATTTCTTCAATGAAGGATTTAGGAACCCATGTTTTATTTTTTTCTTTTTGCTTGGTGGACCTTTGTGGGCTTTTGGATATTTCATTTTTATTTTCATTCACATGTTGATTAGATGGGACATTTTGATTTTTATACACATATGAATTCTTGGATTTACGATTTTTATGTTGAACATCAACATTGCTTCCAAAAGACTTAGGAATTGTGGATGAATAGGAATAATATGGAGGGTTCATATGGATTGGTGTTTGGACATTCTTCAATTATGTGTGCCTTTGTTGATCTTGATACATGGTAGGGTAAGTGAATGGATAGCTAGGGATGATAGGAATGGAGAATGGAGGAATATATGGACCTAATATGGATGGAAGAGATGAAGACTTTTATTTTGGGACATAGGAACCCAAAATGGATTTGGAGGATAATGAAGGAATATGGTTGTGTTTGAATGGAGGAATATAAGGTGTGAAAGGGATATCAACATCTTTGGAAGGAGTTGAGCTGCCAAAGTTTGCATCTTTAAGATTTATCTTTATACCAATAGGCTCATGAGTAGCTTTGATAGGAACACATTTGATAGGATCAACTGAAGCTTGAAGGGATTTATTATCATGCAAGGGATTTGGAAGAATGATGGTTTCTTGAGGTGAACATGGAGGAATATGACAAGTAAATGATGGGATACTTTGATCTTAACAAGGATCTATGAAGGGTATAGATAGGGTATTTTTCTCTTGATTTTCAATTTGCTCATTGGAAATTGTGGAATGGATATCTTTATCTTGCTTGGGAAGTGGAGAAAATATGGAACTTGGAAGGGTACTTTGTTCTTGGAATGGAAGGATATCATCTTGGAAGACATGAAAGGATGCAAGGGCATCATCATAGGGTTCTATGGATATGGGACCTTCATCAAATATGGGAGGGGATTGTATATAATCTTGATCTTGATCTTTATCAACATTTGTTTCTTTTCTCTTTGGATTATCCTCTTGACATGGAGCCACTTCTAAGGACAAGGTAGATGTTTGGATATTTTTGGGGGATGTTTGGAAGAATAATGTAGGATCCTTTTGAAGGGGTATAATAGGCATTGAAGCACATGAAGCTTTGAGGTCCAAGATCTTTGAAGCATGGAAATGATTTGTAGCAAGGTGTAAGTGGGCTTGGGTTTCTTTTAGAGGTAGCCCTTGAGGGTAAACATAGTCAACATGAAAAGTGTCATCATTAGGCTCACTCTTTGATGGAGGAATTTTGGATAGTTGTGAAGCTGGAGGAGATGGACGAAGGATGAAAGGATTACTCTTTCTATATAGAGGTTTTTGGATGGAAGCTTTGTGAGATGGATGAAGGATGAAAGGATTACTCTTGCTTGAGAGTGATATCTTTCTCTTCATAGTCTTTATTATCTTGATCACAAATAGGATGATCCTGCAATTTCCCTTGATCCAAGATAGGTTTTTTGTTCTTCAATGCTTCTTTTTGTGAGGAAACTAAAGATACAGATGACCCATTATCATAAAGAAAAGGCCAAATTGATCTTAATGATGATTTTGTAGATGATGTATCTTTTTGTTTTTCTTCATTCTCCCTCAAGGTTGATGTGTCATAATTATGAGGAAGCTTAGCTCCTAATTGAGCTAATTTTATGAAATATGCTTCTTTATCCCTCTTCAAAATTAATTGCACTGTGTCCATAAACATGGGATCTTGATATGCTTCCAAAATTTCATCTTTAGACACCTCATCATTTTGATTCCAATGGAGATTTTGATCTTGATTTTGATAATTATGCTCCATAATAGGATTGATTCATTTCTCAAATAGTTCCATCATTATAAATCTTTTTCAAGAATATGATCTATTTGTTGCACTGATAAGGAATATCTCCAAGAAGGGTATCCAAAAATGATGTCAAAATCTTTCCAAACCTTCAGGAGATGTTCACTGTTTGTCCTTTTTTGTTTTTGGGTGTCACTTGCCAGTGTGTAGGCATGACTTAACAATTAGTACACGGTTACTAGAATATTCTTAGGTGGCACTCTGCAAGTCAGCAGGTGGCTTTTTCCTATTGATAGGTGTTATTTAACTTTTTCCAGGCGTCACTTAAAATGTCATAGGCGTGACTTCATCATTTACAGGTGACACTTTAAATGTCATAGGTGTAACTTCCCTATGTGTAGGTGGCACTTTACATGTCATAGGTGTAACTTCACTATGCATAGGCGGCACTTTGTAGACCAAGTTATAAATTTTAGATTTTAAAAATTGTAAGATCAGGTTTATGGAATTTTCTTGTTTGAAAATGGAACACAATCGCAACACACACACATTAAATTTTAATCATGTCCCTAAAACCACACTAAAGTGTATTTTCTTGGTCATTTTTTACAAGTATTTAACAAAAAAGTATTCCACGCAACCTACCTATAGTCAAATTTGGATTTTTAACATTGTTTGGCTCTATAAGGTAGCTTACTAATTTATTAGGGATTTAATGAATAATCCATTCTAAACCATGCCAAGTTATATTTCCCACTTGCGGGCTTCCCACATGCACAAAAGAATGATTTGGCGCAATCCCCAAAAGGACTACTAGAGGAAGTGAAGACACTTGCACATAATCTAGTCACTTCCCTTTTAATGAAAAGTGTATTTTTTTATAGTAGGTTGGAAAGTACCATAGAAAAAGTGGTTGTCTCCCACTTGAGTTGTTCCCTCTCACCGGCCTTAAGGCAATTTCTCGGGAGGCAGGCCCTTCAATGTTCTTGCATGTTCATGTAAAGCAAGGAAATGGAGTTAAGAACAAGCTTTTGGGAATTTAGTTCACCTAAAAGGTGAAGAGCATATCCCTAACTTTTTCTCAACTTCCCAAACACAATAAACAACATCCAATTATTTCACCCACTAACTATAGAGAATCAAGTATTTCTACTCTCTTATACAAACAAGGGGCTTTGATCTTATGTGCTTGATTCCTCAACCTTTCTTCTTAATCAAAAAGTTCAACACCTTTGGCATTTCAATTCACTAGAAGAAGTGAAGAGCATAGGCCTAAATGCTAAACTTTCCAAACAAAGAGAGGTTGTTTTGTAATTACTAGATTTTGAAATGCACCAGTGCCACAATTTAAGGGAAAATATTCACTAGTTTGAGGCTTACCTTTCCTTGTAGCCAGCATAAGCTAGGGGCATTTTTGAGTGATTTTTGTCATTTTTAGCTTACCTTGGCTTTAGCTCCTTTCCAATGTGCTTTCCTTCAACAACGTTAGTCAACACAAATAGCCACAATGAGGGGAACCAAAACAAATTTGAGGAAGTGAATTTGTATTGAATTTTAAAGCCTTATTTGCAAATTTTGAGAAAAACTTGAACTAAGAGGAAAATATCCAATTAAGTGATACAAACTTATTTTTGTAAGATTCTACAATTTTGAGATAGTTTTGATATACCTGATTTTCTTCTTCTTGTGACTCCTCAAGAACATATTTGACGTGAGAAAAGTTTTCCTTCTTGATTTTCCTAGCCAAAGCCTTTCCTTCTTGATTGAACTTGCTCTCTGGATTTTGAACCTTTCTGTGTTTTCTCATCTGCAGTAAAAAAATACAGATAGAGAGTAAGAAGACAAAATCTATAGATTTGACAACAAATTAAAGCAAATAGTAGTAGGTGTCATTAGTCAGGTAACACACATGATTTAAGGATTAGTAGGTGTCACTTTCAAGTGACTCAGGCGACATTCAAAGTTCAGCAGGTGTGACACTTTAATTTCAAGGCGTGAAAAGTAATGAAAATTGTGTATGATAAGCTATTTAAAGCGACAATTAACAAATGCTAGGCGTCATTTAAGAGATACTAGGCATGACAATTTGCAGTAAATTGTGTCATAAAGCTTGTCATAGGCAGTAAAAGATAGTAAATACATGGTACTTCTTAGGTCTCAGGTGTCGCTTTACTGTCCCAAGCGTAGCAATTTATCTCACAAGTGTCACACTTTATCTCTTAGGTGCCAATTAATTGTTGGTATGCATCATTTCACTGCTAGTACGTGTCATTTAAATGCTAGTACGCATCATTTGACTACTAGTACGTGTCATTTCACTACTAGTGCACATCATTTAAATGCTGGTATGTGTCATTTGACTACTGGCACACAACATTTCTCCTATTTTTTGCAAAATACATAGAAAAGTGAAGACAAAACACACAAAATCTAGATGAAAATGTTATAAATGAGGCTCAAAGCCCCATGGTGGGTGCCATTTGTGTGTGTATGCTAAACACCTTCATGAAATTAGGATTATTAACTAACAATTCAAAGCAAATGCAATACAAATTTAAACTAAGAAATGCATTTAATATCCATGACATCTCATGGTTTTCTAATTAGATGTGGTAAGTAGAGTTCTCAGCTTTGTATTCCCTACTAGTGACACTTCTAAAATGAGAAAGTATGATGTTACAATGCTTAATCTAGCTCACAATGATCCATTATGCAAATGATAAATTGAAATGCTAATGCTAAATGCTCTCAATTACTATCAAATGCTCGTAAAATGACTATAATAACAATGCTTTTCTCTCTAATTCTCTTTTATCTCATTGCTCTCAAAATGCCTCTTATTTATAGTAAATTCCCAAGGGTAGGGGGTAGAGTGAAGTAATCATGATTTAGCCTTGGTTGAGTCAAAAACTTTGCAATGTTTTTAAATGGGGGAACAATTTAAATGTTTGTCTCAAAGCTTTGGACAAAAGGACAAAATTGAGTGGATGAGATTCAAAGTTGAATTTGTGTGATTGAGATTCAATTCCTTTGAGTGATCCATGTGCTTTGTGTTCTCAATTTTCATTGGTTCATCAATTTTTTGTTGAAAGATATTGTGATTTATTAAATTCCATCATTAATTAATTTAGCCATGTAAGGAATAGGTTCATTTTAATTTTTGATTTTTGAACTATACAATTAATTGATTAAAATCAATTATA
Source organism: Chamaecyparis obtusa (assembly GCA_027943335.1). NCBI lineage: Eukaryota > Viridiplantae > Streptophyta > Pinopsida > Cupressales > Cupressaceae > Chamaecyparis > Chamaecyparis obtusa. The sequence continues at coordinate 199,168 of BSBK01003287.1, forward strand.
TAGTGTTTTTCACCCCTTTAAGCTTTGATTTAATTATTTAATGTCATTATTTAATTTTTCCTTTGATTTTATGATTTTGTCCAACTTTGATTTAATAATGTCCATTTTGATGAGAATTAAAGCATTTTGATTAATTTGAGTCATTTTATTGATTTAAAGCACTTGCCCCTTTTTTAGTGTCTACAATATGCATATATACATGTGTATATATGCATATATACATATGTATATATGCATATACAAATGTATATATGCATATACACATGTATACATGTGTATATATACATGTATACATGCACGTATATATATATATATATATATATATATATATATATATATATATATATATATATATATATATATATATATATATATGCATGTATATATGCATGTATACATGTATATATGCACATGTACATATGTGTATATATTATAATATAGATTTTTCTTTATTTAAAGTTTTTGATATACATGTGTATTGATTAAATATAGATTTTTCATTATTATATATATGCATGTATACATATGTATATATATATATATACATGTATATACATGTGCATGTATGCATGTATATATATGCATGTATACATACATATATATATACATGTATACACATGTACATATATATAGATTTTTATGTATACATGTGTATGTACATGAATATGTATGTATGTATACATGTGTATAGATAGATTTTTATGTATACATGTGTATGTACATAAGACCTAGATAAGACTAATTAGACCTAATAAGACTAAGAAGACATAATTATATACCTAATTAGACCTAATGAGTATTGTGACCTATTAAGACCTAATTTTTAACCTATTAGGACCTAATATCATTAATAGGATGGGCCTTAAAGACATAATTAGACCTAATAAGACCAATTAACACCTAATAAGACATGTAACTAGTCCCAAGTATACCTAATATGAGTAAGAGGACCCCTTAAGACCTAATTAGATATAATAGCTGACCTATTATAACCTAATTTGTTAAATTTAGTAATAAGACATAATAGTACCACTTAAGACCTAATTAGACCTTTAATTTAAGACTAATTAACACCTAATATCATGAGTAATAGGACCTACTAGTACACCTAATATGAGCAATAGGATCCCTTAGGCATAATTAGATCTATTATGAGGTCTAATATGGATAATATAACCCCGGACTAAGACCTAATTAGACTAATTAACCCATAAAAAGACCTAATTATACCTAATTATGCTATTTAATTTACCTAATACATGTGAGTAATATGACCTAATATAAGTAATAGGAACTAATATTGAATAATAATAGTGCCTAATTAAGGACATATTTATGAACTTAATAGGACCCCTTAGACCAAATTAGTCATAATAAGCCCTAATTATCTATGTAATATGAGTAATAGGACCCCTTCTAAGTGTAATTAGATCAAATTAGACTAATTAACACCTAATATACTCCTACTATGACCCTTTAAGACCTAATTAGACTCAATATGCTTAATATGAGCTCTTAAGACCAAAGTAGACCTATTAGAACCTAATTAGACCTACTTAGATGCAATTAGACCTATTAGGACCTCATAATTCCTAGTTATCTAGGTCTATTTTAAGACCTATGATAGGTTATATGACCCCTTAAAACCTATTAGGACCTAATTAGACCCAATTAGATGTATTACGACCTAATTAGACCTATAAGACCTATTACAATGGAATTACACCTAATTAGCACCTAAATAGACCCAATTAGACCTATTAGGACCTAATTATATCCAATTAAACCAATTATGTCCTAATTAGACCTATTAGGAGCTATGATAGGTTATATGACCCATAAGACCCCATTAGACCCACTATGAGTAACACGACCCCTTAAGACCTATTAGCACCTAATTAGACCTATTAGTACCTAATTAGACCCAATTAGCTGTTATGACCTAATTAGACCTATTAGGACCTATAATAGGTTATATGACCCCTTTAATACTAAATTAGACCCACTATGATTAGTATGACCCCTTAAGACTTATTAGCACCTAATTAGACCCAATTAGACTAATTATGACATAATTAGACCCAATTAGACTAGTTAGGACCTAATTACACCCAATTACACCTAATTAAACCTATTATGACCTAACTAGACCTATTAGGACCTATGATAGGTTATATGACCCCTTAAGACCCCATTAGACCTATTAAAATGTAATTTATGTAATTGATTTTACTTTCAAATAATGTAGCGAAATGTGCATAGTATTTAATTTTATTTTTAATTAAATTAGGAAAACGTACATATATGTAGACTTTATTTGACAATAAATAAAATCTTTCAGATACATATATATTCTAGATCTATCAGACATATTATTGCACATCACACATGGTAGATGCACCGATTCCCCCTATAGAACTATTTGCACGCACTAATAGAGAGATTAAATGGTTGCAAGAATCTATAAATAATCCATCTAGCTCTATTGTCTATAAGAGAACATGTCATTCCATCCTTAATAGCTTGATTAGAATTAGGGATGACATTCATGGTACCACTCCCTATGCCCCAGATATTATAGAGGTCATACTTGAGAGGAAGAGACAAGAGGTTGGCTCTGATCTCTCTCTTAAGGAGGTACATGCTTTAGTGCCTAAAGCGACCCTAAAAGGGGAATTTTTCCCATCTTATGCAGATAAAAATTATGTGAAGGGGTATCAAGTTACTAGGTGTGAGGATCCTTCTATATCAACATTGATATACCCATGATTTCTAGCTGCCCATGGTCATTATCTGAATAATGACCAGATTCCATTGTACTTTGCACAGTAGACTTTTGTTAAGGCTTGTTTAGAGAAGGTTGTTAATTACACTAATTTTCCAGCACATCTAGGACAGGGGCATGGCAGGCTTGCTGATAGAGATGCTTTTCATTGAGCTAATCGACAAAGACCAGTACATAGGGCCATTGTTGGTCAGAGGGCACCTGCTATAGCTCCTTCATTAGGTCTTGTTGTAGATGATGTTATTCATAGCACCTAGCTTTGAATTGTGATTGATACTATGGGGGACATTGTAGCAACTGCCACATCCATATCTAGTGATCAGGTTGGTCAGTACCTGATGTCTCGATGACACTCCAAATCATCAAGTGGAGCATCCTCTAGTAGGACCCCAGATGACATGTATAGTGCAAAAGGCATCCCTTCACTTTCTAGCCTAGAGGGACTTATAGGAGAGATGACAAGTGTCACATTGACTAGCTTGATTGAGGATCTATTAGATACATATGCATTTATAGTAGCAGAGCATGATATCCCCATATCAGAGGTTAGATCTCATGTGGGTACTGTCAGAAATTCTTAGCCACATCCTTCTCACCTAGATCATGGCCATAGTGGTAGTTCTCATGAGGATCCACCTACTAACCACTCTATTTCTGCACAGGGAGAGGTATAGCCTACATAACCTTTAGTTAGTGCAGGGCATCAGTTCTCTGATGTTGGCCTCGATGATGTTGAGTTCAGTATGACCACTACATTATCTAGATTTGTTGACACATGATGATATGACTTCCATGCCATCTCATTTGGTGGTGCAGGAGCACCTCTATGAGGGCCCTCACCTTCATATTTTGGTGTTTTAAGTGCAATGTAAGTAAAATAAGAGTCATCTTGGAGTTTGGCTCATTTTTTTTTGGTTGAGTCTAGGCATTGTCTAAGTCCTAGACGTCTCTTGTCTTTTAAGTCTATTTGTGCAGCACATTGATCCAAGGATTGTTATCAACTTGGAGTGCTTGGATTTGTGGTTAGTAAACTTAAGGTAGTCTTTGGTTATTTAATGAGCACAAGTGTGCTTTAGGAAAGGTTTTTTTGTATGAGAGAGAAAAAGATACTCAAGCAACTAAAAGTTGCTCAAAAGTTGCTAGCAACTTTTAAGAGTTGCTAAGCAACTTCTTCCTTTTGTAAAGACTACTCATGCTAAGTGGCTAAAAGCCCTAAAATCCATGCACACACTTGTTAGAAAAGGTATATAAGGCTTGAATAACCCTAATCCCAAGGTTGGAAGTTTTTTTATGTACAACAGGTGTATGGAACAAGAGAGAAAAATATACTAAAACTATGTTTGACAGTGACTTTCAGAGCTTGAAACATTGTTTTCAGTGTGCATAGTTGATATCCATTATTGTGTAGCCATCTTGGTGGTTGTTTCAATTCATATACTTGTATATAGTTTAGGTTGTGTGTGTTTTGTTTGTTCTTTTTGGTTCAGCGGGGTTTCACAGTCCACTGTTTACATTGGTGGCACTGATGGAATAGGGCTTGAAGCCCTTGATTCCACCATGGGAAAGCCATGGGATTGTGGAGTCTAACACCTTAGACCCTAAGCTTTTATACTTCACAAGAAGGGCCCCATCAAGCTAGTGCAAACATCAGTTTGACAATGCCCTAGGTGAAGAGAAGCCATTCAGCTAGGTTGCAGCAGCAGTCAAGACACTCCAATAGGTGATAGGAGGGTTATCAAGACTTTCCATTTGGTGGAAGTCTAGAATGTTGTGAGAAGACCTGACCATGAGAAGGAGAGGGTCTAAAAGTTTTTAGAGGAGTCATGGTGAAGCCAGGAGCAGGGAGAAGTCCATGAAACCCTTGAAACCCTCAGAAATAGGGAAGGGTACAGTACAGATGAATGAGCACTTGAGACCCCAAAAATCCATTAGAGTGGGTCATTTTCAAGAAAATTCCTTTAGGACAGGGTGCATGAAACTCAGTGTAAAGGATCACAAATTCCTTAAGAAACTGGAGGGAGGCTAATTAGGCCTCCTCCTTGTAGCCCTGTTTTCCAAAGCAACTACTCATTCTGATGAAGACCCAACCAAACCAATGATTTTATTAGTTGCCAAAAGTCTTAAAAACAACTTGGAACCTCTCAAAACCATTTTTGGAGTGTGGTAAAGTAGAATAAGACAAAAATCCCTTATTAAGCCTAGACAAGGCTAATTTGCTAGAATGCTAGGTATGGAGTGATAATGAGTGAAATGATTGAACTTGGTGGGAAGGTTAGGTAGGTGAGGGGTTCCTTGTAAGTATAAGGTTCCTATAGATCAACCATAGGTGTCAAGAGTACACTAGATTCCTTGGGCAAGGAGCAGAGCATAGACTAGCTAGTCTATCCTAGCCTCCCCATCAAATTGGTATCAGAGCCTCTTAAGGCTTGGGAAGTGAAGGGTGGATGTTTCAACCACCAAAAGAATCAAGTGGATCATCTTAGAAATAGAAGATGGTGACCAATGTAGAGCTAGCCAAGAAATTAGAAGATCAGGAGGAAGCTAAGAGACTCCTGCAAGAAAGATTGTTACGGATGGAGCAACTCTTGGATGATGTCCAAGGAAAAGCAGATAAGGTGAATGTGAAAAGTGAGGAGCAGGATGCTAAGGGGAAAGAGAAGACTCTCGATGATGATGTACCTACACCTAATCCTCCAACACAAGATGAGAAATTTTGCAAAGCCCTAAAGGCTATCATAGGCAAGACACTTGAAGGTGTCCCATTACTAACTGGCAGGATGGATACTGAACTTGTGATGCAATGGATTGAAGGTATGGAGAATCACTTCAAATGTGAAGAGATCTCAGAGGCATAGAAGGTCAAGGTGGCCAAATCTAGGTTGAAGGGACAAGCATTAACTTGGTGGAACTACTTGCAAGGTGAAAGGGAGAAAGAGGGAAAGAATCCAATCTCTAATTGGAAAGCTATGGTCAACAAAGTCAGGGAAGCATACCTACTAGCTGATTATGAAATACAGCAGCATAAGAAAAGGTTGACACTTAGACAGAAGGAGATGGATGTAGCTACTTATACTAAAGAGTTCCACAAATTAAGCTTGAGATCTAGAGTCCAAGAAGATGAAAGCATTAAAGTAGCAAGGTACCTCAGTGGCTTGAAATAGAGCATAGCAAAAGAGATGAGTTTGTTCACTCCTACCACCATACTTGGTTGTCAGCATATGGCACAAAAGCTTGAAGACAAATAGAGGAGAAAGAAAGAACCTAATTCCAAGAACAGAGGAAGAGGTAGAGACTCTAGAGGGGGTCAAAGAGGAGGTTCTAGTAGAGGTGGTGAATCAAGAAACCAAGGTGAGAGTAGACTCTTGGAACAAAGTTTAGAAATTAGTACAAGAGGATCTTATGGTAGAGGAAGAGGAATAGGAAGGAGTAGCTCCTACTTTTACACCATGAAGTGCTATTAGTGTGGACAGCTGGGACACCCTGCCTATAGGTGTCCTGATAAACCATCAACCTCACATAATGAGAAGAGGGTAGCCTATACTCAAGAGGACAGCAACAACTCATGCACTAATGAGGTCAGAAAATTGGAATCAGAAATGGGGGAGAATCTTATGTTCAGAAGGGTGCTTATTAGGCAGCCTAATCAAGGTGAACCCAAGCAAAGAAGGGCTCTTTTTAGAGTTAGGTGCAAGATACAAGGAAAAGTGTGCAAAGTTATTATCGATCCAAGATCTATAGATAACATCATAGCAAAGGAAGTAGCAAAGAAGCTTAAACTCACAAAGATTCCACATGCAAACCCCTACAAGGTAACTTGGTTGAACTAGGAACAAAGTGTGCTAGTTAATGAGCAGACATGGGTAGAGTTTTCCATTGGATGCTATAAAGATAGAATTATTTGTGATGTCTTACCCATGGATGCATGTCATCTTCTATTGGGAAGACCCTAGCAATTTGATAGAAAGATGATCTATGATGGAGAGGAAAACTCCATTTATTTCAAGAAGGATGGAAGGACTTTCAAAATTTAGTCCTTAACAAAGAATGAAGAGGGTTCTAAGACACCTAGTGTGTTTCTTAGCAGTGGTAAGGAGTTTCTACATGCACTACAGGATGAGGAGACCATAGGGTGTGCTATAATGGTGAAGCCAAAGGAGGAAGACAAGAAGTTGAAGGCAAATTTACCAATGGAAGTGTAGCAAGTGCTGGAAGAATTTAGAGATATAGTAAGTGATGGAACCCCTGCCGCCTTACCTCCAAGAAGAGCTATAAGTCATCAAATTGACTTTGTACCTGATGCATCTATGCCTAATAAAGCAGCCTACAAGCTTACCCCGGACCAAAATAAGGAAGTGGCAAGACAAGTGCAAGAATTATTGGATTAAGGGCTGATCAAGAAGAGTATTCGTCCATGTGCAGTCCCAGTGGTTTTAGCATCCAAGAAAGGAGGAAAATGGAGACTTTTCATAGATTCAAGGGCTATTAACAGGATCACTATTAGGTATAGGTTCCCAATTCCAAGAATAGAAGATTTGATGGATTTCTTAGGAGGTGCTATGTATTTCCCAAAGCTGGATTTGAAGAGTGGTTATCACCAAATCAAAGTTAAGGAGGGTGATGAATGGAAGACCACTTTTAAAACCACTGATGGTTTGTATGAGTGGCTTGTGATGCCATTTAGGCTTACAAATTCCCCCAACACCTTCATGAGGTTGATGAATGAGGTCTTGAAGGACTTCATAGGCAAATTTGTGGTGGTGTATCTAGATGATATACTCATCTATAGCAAGACAAAAGAAGAACACCTAGAACACTTAAGGTTGGTTATGAAGAAGCTACATGAAGAGCAATTAGCCATCAATCTATAAAAGTGTGAGTTTATGCAGCAATAGTTGATTTATTTGGTCTTTGTGGTGTCCAAGGGTACCTTGAAAATGGACCCAAGCAAGGTGGAGGCAATCTTGAATTGGTCTACCTCAAAAATAGGGATAGAAGTTAGAAGTTTTCATGGTTTAGCGCAATTTTATAGAAAGTTCATCAGGAAATTTAGTGGGATTTGTGCACCAGTATTAGAAACTATGAAAGGAGGGCTGAAAACTAAGTTCAAATGGACTGAGACAGCTGAGAAAGCATTCCAAACATTGAAGCAAGAGGTAGCCACAAAACCTATCTTACTCTTGCCAACTTTTGATAAGTTGTTCACCATTGAATGTGATGCAAGTGGTGTAGCAGTAGGTGGTTTATTGAGTTAGGAAGGAAGGCCTATGGCATTCTTTAGTGAGAAAATCAATGAGGCAAATAAGAAGTATTTAGCTTATGACTTGGAGTTGTATGCATTAGTACAATCTCTCAAGAAGTGGAGGCATTACCTTTTGCGAAAAGAATTTGTTGACTTTACTAATAATTAGGCTTTAAGCTACATAAACACTCAGGAGAAGCTCAGTAACAGGCACTTAAAGTGGATGGAGTATCTCCAATCCTTTACCTTCACAATCAAGCATAAGAAAGGGCAGCTCAATAAGGTAGCAGATGCCTTGAGTAGGAAGTTATTGATTGTCCAAGAGGTACAGCTGCAAAGCATTGGAATAGTAGCTTTTAAAGACTTATATGAGGAGGATGAAGACTTCTCACAAGCCTACAAGGTGTGCCTAGAGTTTGAGAACCATTTTCATGGTGAGTTTGCAGATTACACCCTTCAGAATGGACTCTTGTTTAAAGGTAATCAACTTTGTGTACCTAGAGGATCCATGAGGGAAAATCTAATCCAAGAGAAGCATAATGGTAGCCTAAGTGGTCATTTTGGCATAAACAAGACCTTGGAGTTAGTACAAAGATACTACTTTTGGCCTAAGCTAGCAAGGGATGTTAGGAGGTACGTTGAGCAATATGGAGTCTATCAAAGAGCTAAAGGAGGTTCAAGCAATGCAAGACTCTATCAACCTCTACCAGTTCCAAATAGGCCTTGGGAGTGTGTAAGTATGGACTTTTTGGTTGGACTCCCTAAAACCAAATTAGGTATGGATAGCATCTATGTTGTTGTGGATAGGTTCTCTAAGATGAGTCATTTCATTCCATGTAGAACTTCTCATGATGCAAGTTATGTAGCACATCTCTTATTTAAAGAGATTGTTAGAATTCATGGACTTCCTTTGAGCATTGTATCAGAAAGGGATAACAAGTTCATGGGCCATTTTTGGAAAACTTTATGGAAAAGGCTGGGAACTAATCTCTCTTTTAGTTCAGCATACAATCCTCAAACTGATGGTCAAACTAAGGTCATCAATAGGGTGCTTGGTAACTTACTAAGGTGTTTGAAAAAGGAGTACAGGAAGACTTGGGATCTTGTTATATCTCAGGCTGAATATGCATATAATGATAGTGTAAATAGGACCATAGGAAGAAGTCCTTTTGAGATAGTTTATGGAAGACACCCTAGAGGAGTGTGTGCATTGAGGGATTTAGGTTCCATGGAGCTGAAGAGTGGAAAAGCTAAAGATTTCACTCAAACCATCAAAGAGGTGCAAGAGTAGGTGAAGAATTATATCTTGGAGTCTACCCAAAGACTCAAGGCTAAAGTGGATGAGAAGAGGAAAGAAGTACAGTTTCAGATTGGGGACTATGTCATGGTCCATCTTAGCAAAGCAAGAATGCAGAAGGGCATGTCTACTAAGATACAGATGAGGAGAGTAGGTCCATGCAAGATTTTAGCCAAATATGGAGAGAATTCCTACAAGGTGGACTTACCTTCAGATTTAGCCATCTCACCAGTGTTTAATGTTGCAGACCTGATCAGATTCAAGGGTGACATCAGTCAACAAGGTACAACTCCACTAAAGGTACTACAAGATGTAGATGCCAATGCCATGCCTAAGATGGAACCAGCCCAAGCAGAGAAGATTCTAGAATCTATGGTGAAGAACACCACTTGACATCAAGTCTACATGGAGTATTTGATCAAGTCGAAAGGTCTACCTGAATCTGAAGCCACCTGGATAGAGGAAGGATAGTTCAAAAGGTTTGGTGTTGATCCAGCTCTACTAGACCCCAAGGTGCCTTAGTTTGTGCTGAGGGGGAGTATGGTATAGGAGCACCTCTATGAGGGCCCTCAACTTCATATTTTGGTGTGTTAAGTGCAATGTAAGTAAAATAAGAGTCATCTTGGAGTTTGACTCATTTGTTTTTGGTTGAGTCTAGGCATTGTCTAAGTCCTAGATGTCTCTTGTCTTTTAAGTCTATTTGTGCAGCACATTGATCCAAGGATTGTTATCAACTTGGAGTGCTTGGATTTGTCATTAGTAAACTTAAGGTAGTGTTTGGTTATTTAATGAGCACAAGTGTGCTTTAGGAATGGTTTTTTTTTATGAGAGAGAAAAAGCTACTCAAGCAACTAAAAGTTGCTCAAAAGTTGCTAGCAACTTTTAAGAGCTGCTAAGCAACTTCTTCCTTTTGTAAAGACTGCTCATGCTAAGTGGCTAAAAGCCCTAAAACCCATGCACACACTTGTTAGAAAAGCTATATAAGGCCTGACTAACCCTAATCCTGAGTTTGGAAGTTTTTTTTATGTATGGAAGGTGTACGGAACAAGAGAGAAAAATATACTAAAACTATGGTTGACAGTGACTTTCAAAGCTTGAAACATTGTTTTCAGTGTGCATAGTTGATATCCATTATTTTGTAGCCATCTTTGTGGTTGTTTCAATTCATATACTTGTATATAGTTTAGGTTGTGTTTGTTTTGGTTTAGCAGGGTTTCACAGTCCACTATGTACATTGGTGGCACTGATGGAATAGGGCCTGAAGCTCTTGATTCCACTGTGGGAAAGCCATGGGATTATGGAGTCTAAGACCTTAGACCCTAACCTTATACTACACAAGTAGGGCCCTAGCAATCCAGTGCAAACATCAATTTGACAATGCCCTAGGCGAAGAGAAGCCATTTGGCTAGGTTGCAGTAGCAGTCAAGACACTCCAGCAGGTGACAGGAGGGTTATCAAGATTTGCCCTTTGGTGGAAGTCTAGAATGATGTGAGAAGACCTAACCATGAGAAGGAGGGGATCTGCAAGTTTTTAGAGGATTCATGGTGAAGCCAAGAGTAGGGAGTAGTCCATGAAACCCTTGAAACCCTCATAAATAGGAAAGGGTATTGTACGAACGAATGAGCACTTGAGATCCCAAAAATCCCTTAGAGTGGGTCATTTTCAAGAAAATTCCTTTAGGAAAGGGTGCATGAAACTCAGTGTAAAGGATCACAAATTCCCTAAGAAACTAGAGGGAGGCTAATTAGGCCTCCTCCTTGTAGCCCTATTTTCCAAAGTAGCTACTCATTCCGATGAAGACCCAACCAAACCAATGATTTGATTAGTTGCCAAAAGTATTGAAAACAACTTGGAACTTCTCAAAACCATTGTTGGAGTGTGGTAAAGTAGACTAAGACAAAAATCCCTTATTAAGCCTAGACAAGGCTAATTTTCTAGAATGCTAGGTATGGAGTGCTGATGAGTGAAATGATTGAACTTGGTGGGAAGGTTAGGTAGGTCAAGGGTTCCTTGTAAGTATAAAGTTCCTATAGATCAACCATAGGTGTCAGGAGTACACTGGAGTCCTTGGGCAAGGAGCAGAGCATAGACTAGCTAGTCTATCCTAGCCTCCCCATCATTTGGTTAGTCCATTGCATTCATCATTAGAGAGGCATGTGCGGTCTACTCATGTTGCAAATGCAGATTTGAGCTTGGACCAGACACAACAAAATCTTGATACCTTGGTTGATAGGATTGAGGCCAGGGAATCTGAGTACTATCAGTTTCCACCACCTACACAAGTATAAATCAGATTATATACATGTATTTAATGTTACAATTAAACTTAAATTTATTTTCAAAATTTCAATCAATTGATATATATATATATATATATATATATATATATATATATATATATATATATATATATATATATATATATGTACATGCACATATATATATATGATATATATTTTTTGTCTACCAGGATATGCCTCTTGTTACTCCTTCTTTGGGTATTGATCATGTACATCATCATGACTCACTCGATGATGACAATAGTAGTGGACAGGTGAGTTTTTATTTTATTATCTGTGTGTACACACTTTATAACATGTTTTCTTGTACAATATTTTAAATCAAACTTAAGATCTTTATACAATGTTTATATATTAATTTATATATCTCTTTCTTTGTAGGGATTTGTACATCCTTGACAGCATGATAGTCACTCTGGGTGTGACCGCTTAGTGAGGAGTCATCATGATGAGTCCTAGGTCCTAATTGGATCTAATGGGTCCTAATTGGATCAAATAGGTCATATTAGGTCCTATTTGGATCTATTAGGTCATATTAGGTCCTAATTGGATCTAATAGGTCCTAATTAGTTCTAATAAGATCTAATTGAGTCTAAATGGATCTAATTGAGTCTAATTAGATCTAATTGATTCTAATTGGATCTAATTGAGTCTATTGGTCCTAATTGAGTCTAATTAGGTGATAATTTATTCTAATTGAGTCTAATTAAGTTTTAATAGGTCGTATTAGGTCCTAATTGGATCTAATGGGTCCTAATTGGATCAAATAGGTCATATTAGGTCTGATTTGGATCTAATAGGTCATATTAGGTCCTAATTGGATCTAATAGGTCATAATTAGTTCTAATAAGATATAATTGAGTCTAATTGGATCTAATTAAGTCTAATTAGATCTAATAGGATCTATTGGATCTAATAGGTCATATTAGGTCCTAATTGGATCCAATAGATAGGTCCTAATTGGATCTAATAGGTCATATTAGGTCCTAATTGGATCTAAAAGGTCATATTAGGTCCTAATTGAGTCTATTTGGTCCTAATTGAGTTTAATTAGGTGATAATTTATTCTAATTGAGTCTAATTGGGTTTTAATAGGTCATATTAGGTCCTAGTTGGATCTAATGGGTCCTAATTGGATCAAATAGGTCATATTAGGTCCTATTTGGACCTAATAGGTCATATTAGGTCCTAATTGGATCGAATAGGTCATATGAGGTCCTATTTGAATCTAATAGGTCATATTAGGTCCTAATTGGATCTAATAGGTCATATTAGGTCCTAATTGGATCTAATAGGTCCTAATTAGTTCTAATAAGATCTAATTGAGTCTAATTGGATCTAATAGGTTATATTAGGTCCTAATAGTCCATCTAGTTGAGTCTAATTGGATCTAATTGAGTCTATTTGGTCCTAATTGAGTCTAATTAGATGATAATTTATTCTTATTAGGTTTTAATAGGTCATATTAGGTCCTAATTGGATCTAATAGGTCCTAATTGGATCGAATAGGTCATATTAGGTCCTATTTGGATCTAATAGGTCATATTAAGTCCTAATTGGATCTAATAGGTCATAATTAGTTCTAATAAGATCTAATTGAGTCTAATTGGATCTAATTGAGTCTAATTAGATCTAATAGGATCTATTGGATCTAATAGATAGGTCCTAATTGGATCTAATAGGTCATATTAGGTCCTAATTGGATCTAAAAGGTCATATTAGGTCCTAATTGGATCTAATAGGTCCTAATTAGTTCTAATAAGATCTAATTGAGGCTAATTGGATCTAATTGGTTCTAATTGTGTCCAATTAGGTCCTAATTGGTTCTAATAGGTCATATTAGGTCCTAATTGGTTCTAATTGGGTCTAATTAGGTGTTATTTGGTTCTAATTGATTCTAATTGGGTGGACTAATAGGTCATATTAGTCCTAATTAGTCCTAATAGGACCTATTAGGTCCTAATAGGCTCTATTAGGTCCTAATTAGTCCTAATAGGTCCTATTAGGTCATAATTGGTTCTAATTAAGTCTAATTGGATCTAATTGAGTCTAATTGGATCTAATTGGTTCTAATTGAGTCTAATTAGGTCCTAATTGGTTTTAATAGGTCATATTAGGTCCTAATTGGTTCTAATTGAGTCTAATTGAGTCTAATTAGGTGCTAATTTGTTCTAATAGGTCCTAATTGGTTCTGATAGGTCATATTAGGTCCTAATTGGATCTAATTGGTTCTAAGTGAGTGTAATTAGGTCCTAATTGGTTCTAATTGAGTCTAATTAGGTCGTAATTAACTTTCTAATTGGTCCTAATCGGTTCTAATTAGTCCTAATTGGTTCTAATTAGTCCTAATTGGTTATAATTAGTCCTAATTGGTTCTAATTAGTCCTAATTGAGTCTAATTAGTTCTAATAGGTCCTAATTAGTCCTAATAGGTCCTAATTAGTCCTAATAGGTCCTAATTAGTCCTAATAGGTCCTAATAGGTCCTATTAGGTCCTAATTAGTCCAAATGATTTACCATGCATTAAATTCTTCATACCATTCATTAATAATGTCAACACATTTTACATATCCCAAGAATTCAACTATGTCGGTTGGGATTCTCAATTCTTTCTCAAAATGTAAATTACTGACACTCGGTCAATACCGTGTTCATATCCTCGGTCATTATTGTGTATCTCAGTCATTGCTATCACTTTCCTTCTTGGAAATTTTTTTTTGCTCGGCAATTACTGATGTTTGGTAGAGACTAGATTTTCTTGGCATATACTGGCACTCGGTCGACACTAACATCACTCAGCTTATACTAGATTTCTTCACTTTTGCTTGGTCAAGCCTATGTTTATAGTCTTTCTTCTTTTCTTGGTAAACAACACATTATCTTTTCAATGTGCCAACTAATCAAGTACCCATTCAAGTATCATATAACTCAACCTTTCCTTAGGTCCTCTTGTTATCTCCTCTTTTCAAATTCTCTTCATTAATAAAAAGATATAGTACTCTCCTAGATAGAAATTGTCTTACCAGTTAAGGTTTGACATCAATGAAAATATAAAAATTATTTCAATTGTAGTTTCCAACAATCTCCCTATTTAGCATTTATGGAAATGCCACATGAACATCACATGATTCACCATACAATCCAAAATATTTTTGCAAAGGATCTTCATTAATATCCTTAGCTTCATTCTGATTCACATCCAACACATCCAAGTACCAACTCCCTCTTGGAAAAATTTAGCTTTGTCTGTTCATTTAATCTCTTTCTTATTCTCATGTTGTATCTTTCTCTTTGAATCTCTCCCTCTTTTCATAGGGTCATTTACTCTTCCATATTTCTTTCTCTAGTTCATTTAATTTCTCCCTCTTTGACAACAATGCCAAAGAAAATTGTATTTTTCACTTACATATTTACCATGTAGATGTCTTCATGTCAGTTATGTATGTTGTATACTCACTCTGTCATCTTGCTTATGACTGATTATCATCTTTGCTTTACTTCTCACAACTCTAGGCAACTCCTAAAATGTGACCTCTTTTGCATCAATTTGTCAGATAATCTGATTAGCAAATTTGATGCAGTACTCCTATATTTATAGGTAGCCTCAGTTATGGGAATTACCCCTAATTTACCTCTAAGTTATTCATGAGCATCTTTAGGTAATGATTTTGTGAATATATCTGCTAATTGTTCCTTTTTATTCACATATTCTAGTCTCACTTCTTTATCTTGAACCAACTCTCTCAAGTAATGATACTTGATAGAAATATGCTTAGTCTTAGTGTGCATAACATGATTCTTTTATATGTTAATAGCACTTTTGTTATCACATAAAATAACAACCGGCTTAGTGATCTCCTCCTTCATACCTTTTAACAATTGTTTGATCCACTCTAAATTTGAACAATTCACTATTGCTACAACATACTCAGCTTCTGTTGTAAATTGGGAAATGTAGTTCTATTTCTTGCTTGTCCAAGAGACTAATCTCTTTCCTAGAAAGAATGTGCCACCACTTGTACTCTTTTTTTCATCAACATTTCCAGCCCAATCTGCATCAGTGTAAACTTTCAGTTCAAACTTGTCATTCTTCTTATAATTCAATCTATAGTCCTTTGTTCCTTTAAGATATCTCAATATTATTTTCATTGCCATCATGTGACTCTCTTTAGGATTTGTAGAAAATATTGCAACAATATCAACTAATAGGGAAATATACGATCTACTATGGATAACATATTGTAGCTTTCCAATGATGGATCCATACAGGGTTTGATTCACTTCAGTTGTATCATCAGTTTTAGACAATTCTTTTCCAGTAGCCATAGGTATACTTACTGGTCTGAAATCTTCCATACCAAAATCTTTCAGTATCTCCTTGACATATTTAGATTGAGCAATATAGATACCTTTCTTCATCCAATAGACTTGAAAACCAACAAAGAATTTGATCTCACCAAACATAGACATTTCAAATTTAGTTTGCATCTCATTTGAAAAATTTTGGCATAGGGCATCTTGTCCTCCAAATATGATATCATCAACAAATATTTCAGCTAAAAAAATCCCTTTACCTTTTTTAGTCTTCATAAATAGATTGTTGTTGTCATTTGTCCTTACAAATCCAATCTTTATCAGATTGTTATGCAGTATTTCATACCATGCTCTAGGGGCTTGTTTCAATCCATATAGTGCCTTGTGACTTTCATACCATATTCTTCTTTCTTGGGTCAACAAATCCTTCTGGTTGTTCAATGTATACTTCTTCCAATATCCCATTCAAAAATATAGATTTGACATCCATTTGATATACTTTGAATCCTTTATAAGTTGCATATGCAAGTAGAGTCCTCACTCCTTCCAATCTTGCAACAAGGGAAAAGGTCTCCCCATAATTAATGTCTTCCTCTTGTATATACCCCTTACATACAAATATGGCTTTTTTTCTAATGACTTATCCATGTTCATTGAGATTATTTTTGAATACCCATTTTGTTCCAATTAAATTCTTGTCTTTTGGTCTCGGCACTAGAGTCCAAGTTTTATTCTTTTTTATTTGCTCTATTTCTTCATTCATGGCTTGTATCCAGTCTTCATTCTCTAAAGAATCTTTCACTATTTTAGGCTCAAACTCACATAGTAAGCATGCATGTGTATGCACCTTAAAATGGTCACCTAGACTATGGACCCCCATTCTTCAATTTATCAAATGACGGAATCAATTTATCAATTTCCTGAATCAATGCCTTGCAATATTTTCAATTCAAATCAATTTCCTTGATCAAATCATAATTAATTCAATTATTTCAATATTTCCTAAGTTTTGATCATTTATCCTAAGTCTCATTTAATTAAAAGAACATGCTCTCTTTTAATTAAATAAAAATCCCCTTTTAAATAAATAAAAAATCTTTTAATTAAATAATAGAAATCACTTTGCTAAAAATAATAAAATAAAAATGCACTTCCCAATGAGATAGAATCTTTTGACTTTTTGAAAAAGGTTTTTGCCTCTTTATCTCAACCACTCATTATTTTGCATCTTAATCATGCCTATTGATTTTGCATCTTGAGAATCTTGAGCACATGGATCAACCAAGATTTAATCTCCACCATTGCTCATTTCTTTTTGCCTCCTAATCTTGACTGTCCATTCATTTCTAAATATTTTATAAGGAATCCTCTCCTTCTCATTTAGGGACCCAAGATTTTATGTATTGTTATGCTGCAAGTTTGGAGAGTGATTTTGAAGGAGATTTTGAGCACTTGAGCTTGAACATTGCAACTTCTCTTTTATTGTATTCTTCTCTCATGCCTCCATGTCAATCCATTTAGATTAATTTTGCACTTGCATGTTAGATTAGATCCATATTTCCTTTCATAGATTAGTTTTCTTTCATGCATTGTTATCATATAGAACAACTTCCATTTTCATTTGCATGCATACTTGATGATCATGGAGACTAGCACTCTTGATTTTCCTCTTTGAATCTCCTATTTTATGGTGTACTTGCATGGGCAAAAACTAGGTCTAAACTAAGGGCCTCCATTATAAACCCTTGCACTCCATGAATAGAGAGCTATGAGTTGCCATTTGAGACCTCATTCTTGAGCAATCTTGGATATAATGAATCATAAAAGTGTGTCAACATTTTAGCACATATTTTTTTCACCCACTGTGGGGCTAATGCTCCTGATTTTCCTTCATTTTATTTAGATTTTCAGATTTTCTAATCTTTACATGGTTATTTTATTAAAGTTTTTCAAGCCTAACCCCTGTGCAGATTTGCTTGAAGACAAAAACCTAGGATGTTTTGAAACATTTGATCATATCTTTTAAATGGTTGTGAGTTTGGGTTTGAATTTGTTTTGTAGGTGGGGGATCATCATAGTATGTCTCAGTTTAAAGCTCAGATTTTTTTGATTATTTTCCAGCGAGTTATGATTTTTTTATGATTTTCAATGAAAATTCATTTTTGGTCACAAATCTTCATATTTTTCAAAAAAATTTACATTTTAGAAAAGGTTCAAGAATTTTAGAGATGGCATGTTCTTTGTATTTTTTATTGTGATGCATGAATATGGCTCAAAAAATCAATCTTTGAAAACTGGTATGTTTTGATAAATCAGGTCCCTAGGGCACAAATTAAGGAATTTTTCCAAAATTTTTACATTTTTGGAAAGCTCTCTATGTTTTAGTAGGGGTCTCTATTTTACATTTCTATTTTTGTTGCTGAAATCATATCAAAAAAATCAGATCTTGTTGACTAGGTCAAATGCAAAAAAAATAAAAATTTGTGATGAGTATGCACTTATTTTTCACATGGTTCAATGCATGATATGAATTGTCATTTGGATTATTTTCTAGTTATTATTTCTCCTAAAAATTGATTTTCAGATCTAACCCTAGGGTTTGCATAAGTTGAATATACGTTACATATCTTGTTTGCTTGTTTTCTTCTCTTGCTTGTTGGAGAGTTCGTGGCTTGCTTGCACAGAAAAGCTCAACAAAAATAAAATAAGGTAAAATCTACTAAGCACGTTGCTTTGGACTTGAGGTATTATGTTGCATCTCTATAACATTTGGATTTTGGAAATAAAAATGAACCTCTCATGTGTTTGACTTGAGTGTTTCTTGCTTTCATAGATCACATTTTCAATTTTTTCTCTAAAGGAAAGAATGAATCTAGATTTTCTTTCTTGCATATATGTTTCACATAGTAATTAGGCCCTATGAACACTATTTATGGTGTTCTTGAGAGAATGGGTTTCATTCACTTGTCTTACCTGTGAAGCTCTTCTTGACGATAGAACCCCTTGTAGGTAGGGAAGGACTTGTTATCATCTCATTGTCCTACTTGGTTTAGTCTTCAACACTTGATGGTACATTATCTCTTGGTCCCGTTAGAGAGATCGATAGTCATTGTTTTTGGCATACAAACCTTGGTGAGGTGATTTCAACTTAGCATGTTAATTAATTTTCTTTCTATGTTTTGGTGAGGTGAAGAGGCTAGAGGAGTATGCTCTATTCCCTTTTGGGCACATCAGAAACTTAGAACCCTTGAATCCAAGCTAAGTCCCCATGTGGTCCATATTGTGAGTCTTCCTTTTTAGAGAAGGTTAACCATAGTGGAAACTCCCTTTATTGGGTAAACCACGTGGATAGAACCTCAAGCGGTATTAGCCATTCCTATTGTGGAGAAACAACTACTATATAAATGTCCTTGTGGAAGAAATCTCCACAAGTGTATTCTCTTGTTGGGCTATCAGATCTCCTCAGCAACTCTTGATTGATTAAATTCTCAAATTGTGTCAAAACCTCGGTGTGCCAGGATTGGATTTTGCTCACTTGAGATTGCAAGAGTTTCAAAGTTGAACATTACTACGAACCATAGTGAAACCAAATTTTTCTTTTCTAGGACTATGTGCATGACTGAAAAACACTTTGAGAACATACACAAGTAGAGTCCTTAGGGAGTAGAATACTACGTCACTATTCTTGTTTATGTGCAAGGTTTCTTTGTCCCTTGCTCATTGTTTGAAGACAATTGTTTTCTTGAACTCCCTAATTGTTGTCTTGTGTGCCTGATTAATGATAAGAATCTGTTAATGCATCTGATTGGTCAATTAAAATGAACAAAAACTGAGTTCCTGAGTCAAAAAACCAACATTTTACAGCTTGTTTGATTTGCTATCCTATCATTTCCAGTCTTCCTTGGTCGATTTGGGTCAGATCAAGTCACTTACCCCACTATTAGAAGCCTATTTGTACCTTGGATTCTTGCATTTTGAATTCTTAAACTAGTAATCTTTGATTTCATGAGTGACCTTGCATGGAGTCAGTGAGCTAGAAACTATCCTTGTTGAGAAGATAAACCTTTGGATCCTTTGATAACACACTTGGACAGTTTTAGTAATCTATTGTCCATTCACTTCCATACAAATTCAAATTCAATCAATATAACTTGGGTAAATCATCCTCCTGATCCATATGTGTTAGGGTATTCACTCGTTCAGTGGGCACCTCTATGGCAATGTTGGTTTATGCCTCTTGAAAAATTATATCTTATCACCTCTCTTATGGACAAGTGAGTGCTTTTACTATCCTTTTTTGGTACCAACATTTCTTAGGGTCATCCTATCACCCAGTACCTTTTCTTTCATGTTGGTTACAACAATATATCAAGTATATCAAGGAAAGTGACCTCAAGTAGTCTTTGACCAATTACCCTTAGTTCAAACTCACCAAAAATGTAAGGGAAAAGAACCCGTATTTGATCAATCACTGAAGAAAAAATTAGAAGTTTGGTTTGATCCCAAGAGTAAACTTAGTGAGTTGAGTACACCCTTAACATCTTCTTGCTCAGATATGGATATAAGTTACACAATGACTTGACGAGAGAGGGAAGAAATGGATAAATGCCTTGATGACATATTTGAAAAACATAGAGATAACATTTCATTTGGCAATTCCTCTTGTGAACATCGACTAGTCTCACCCCTTATCTCAACTAGATATTTGGATGTACACCAAAGGGCTAAAAGAGAGAAGAGGCAAACCTATCAAGAAGAACAATCACAACATGAAAACCAAGATGATGAACCCTATGACACTCGTGTGAATGCAGCATACACCAATGACTTGTGTATACATTCAAGACCAAGTTCACCACTCAAAACACCTTCAAGATACATGAGTGAAAGACTTAATAGAATTGAGTGTGAAAAGAAAGCCTTCCTAAACAAACAAGCTAAAAAGGAAGAGAAATTTAGAATCCTAGAGTTAGAGAGACAAACCTTGTTGGAGATAGAAAGGAGAGCCTTCCAGGAAGAGCAAGATATACTCTTGGCTCAACAAATTTATGATCAATTTAACAACATGTGTGTTGGTGGTGGAAACAACTCTCCTCCATTCACCACTCCTAAGACTCCATGAAGTGGAAGATGTTCAAGAACACCTTCATGATCTACTATCCCTAGAGGAAGAAGGGCTTCATGACATGATCATTATAGGAGACGAAAACCTCTTAGGAACTCAAGAAAACCTTCACAATGTGCTCACCATGGTTCACAATATGGGGGTAGTAGATTGAGTTTTGACCTCAACTCCCAAGAATTCATCAAGATACAACAAGAACCACTCTTCCACCAGTATGTGGAGAGATACTTAGAGCAAAACAAAGACAAGTTCCTAGAGAGTTTAATCAACAATGGCGCTAGAGTCCCATACAACTTTGATGTGGACAAGAAGATTAAGAAGCAAGGTCCATCTCAAGAAGAAGAGATTAAACAAATTAAGAGTATGATGGAAAAGATGTTGGCACCCAAGAGTTCATTCTCACTTGATTCAATTTGTCATAATCCTTTTGACAAAAGTGTTAGCATGAAAGACTTTCCTAGAAAGGTTGAGATCCCTCAATATGACAAGTATGATGGTAATGGAGATCCGCATGATCACGTGCATCAATTCTACACCAAAAGTTTTGAGTTCCATCAAGATGATTCATACCTCATGAGATTGTTCCCAAGGAGTCTTAACGATCAAGAGATGGAATGGTTCACCAACATAACTCCCCCCATTAAGACTTTCAAAGAGCTCATCTATAGATTTTTCCAACACTTTGCATACAACCTTTCAAGATCTATCACCATGTTGGACTTATGAAACTTAAAGCAAAATCAAGGGGAATCCTTTGTCACTTTCTTACAAAGGTGGATATGACAATGCTCTCACTACCCTAGGACCATCCCTGAAAATGAGAAGATTGACATCCTTGTTAGCAACTTGGTTCCTGAAATGTAGTATGAAGTTAGGAAGATGGTTTTTGATTCCTTTGACATCATGGTTCAAACTACATGTAGGATAGAGGATATTTTGAGAGAACAAGGAATTTTGACCAAGCATGGAAATAACAACAACAACAATGGTCAAAATAATAACAACCCTAACAAAGATAAAGGAAAGAACTCACATTTGAATAAGAACAAACAAGTGGTCAATGATGGAGTTGTAGACTCCTCCAAACCCACAGATCAAGTTGGTTTACACTTTTCTAGTGTTGTTCAAGACATGAAATGCAATGCATCTAATCAACAAGAGCACATGCCAAGATACCAAGATAAGCCTAAGAAAGAGAGACGTCAGTTTTAAAAACTTGGTGATTCATATGAGGATGTCTTGAAAACACTCATTGCCAACAACCTTGCTCATCCTCAAGAGCCTGCAAAGCATTATATACCTCATGTTAAGCCACATTGGTGGGATGAGAAAGCCTTTTGCAAGTTTCACAATGGCATTGGACATGATATTGAAAACTACTGAAAACTTAAACATATAATCCAAGATCTCATTGAGAATGGAAAACTTAAGGTAGATGGATTGAACACCAATGCCGACCATAAGGCATTAAAAGAACCTTTTCCCAAGTATGAGAAGGGGGAAACCTCTAAACCTAGGAATGGAAAGGCTGAAGTCAATTACACTTACATAGATGCAGAGAATATTTTCAACATGATTGAAGTTGTAGAAGAGGATGTCAACATGATGAGGGATAAATATCCCTATGGTTATGACCTAGACATGGACTCTCCTTCTATCTTTGATGAAAAACCCATCCTAGTGCTAAGGGGTCCTAACTCTAGAGTGTCATCTCAAACCTTCAATATTGTCACACAACGTGATGCAGGGGAATCCAAGGTTAAGGCAGGGCATTCTGTGTCCTTGGTGAAACTGCATGGAGTGTTTGTGTTTTGGCTAGTTTTACTTAGTTGCAGCCTTGACCGATGGTCTTGGTCATTGAAGGAAGCTTGGTCACTGAAGGAATTCAATAGTCTCTAGCGCTTGGTGAAAATGTTACTCAGTCATACTTGTGGTGCTCAGTCGATGCTAGTGCTCAATGATGCCTAGCATGCTCGATAATTTTATTGTCATTCAGTAGTTCTGACTTACCAACTGGAGTTTTGTGTGATTTGTTGAGCCAACTTGGTGAATTAATTGTTGGTAGCCATTTTCTTAGGCCGACATATAGAATTAAATGTTTGTATATATTTGTAAGCTGACTTATATGGCATTTAATTATTGTTTTGGGGAGTTAAGGGTTTCATCCAGCTAACTTGTGGCTGATGATTAGTATTAAAGGAGGGCTTGGGTAGATGTTTTAGAGATAGAACTAGGAGATTAAGGAGAAAAGGAGAGAAGTTCATGACTGAGAAGACTTAGTGAGTCAAATCTGAGGTTCTGAAAGCTGAAGTTGGCAAAGTTGTGGAAAAGTTCTTGATGTTCTTACAACTCAAATTGTAATCTGATAGTCATTTGTAGCAGAGCTAGGAGTTTGCATACTTGGGAACAAAGAGATTTCTTGGAGGCTTGCGAGCTCAAGTTTAGATCTGCCTTAGGGTTTCCATTAGCTTATGATTGTCTTTAGAGATGAACTAGTTGAGATTGTATTGGATCTGGTTGTGGATCTTGTAGAATTATTTCATTTTGTAATTGGCCCTAACCCGGAAGGCCTTACAATCAGGCATGTTAATGCAAATTACTTGAAACATTTATGGTGTTGTCTATTGTGTTGATTATTCCACTATGTAATTGTGTTGGTTGCAAGGTTTGGACTGTCCTTCATTGGATCCACCATCCTTAACTACATCAGGTGGTATCAGAGCCAGTGTTGATCTTGTTGAAGCAAAAGCTTGACCTAGCAAGGCTAATCTTCCAAAGTTGATCTTGTTGGAGAAAATATTGTGCACAATTTGGATTGCAAATCTGAAGTACCAAACTTTTGAAATTGTGCCCTAGTTGTTTACAAGATTGCAAGTTGAGGTCTAACCTATTACAACTTGGAAATTGTCACAAGTTGGTCGGTATAGGGTTTGTTGCAAAGGGTTTCTCCTATCTTTAAGGATGCCTCCAATATCTTTGTGATACTATTAAATCCTAGATCATAGAGAAGATGAAATTAGATTTTAGATCTAAGGTGGAATTGATGAAGAATGATATGGTTGCCGAGATCATGAGAACTGTTGCTGGTATACCTCAGAATGTTGGTACTGAGGATGGCTATGAAGAAGTTGTTGAAGAATTTGAGACTATTGGATCTAGTGGCGATGACTGGAGAAATGGATTTGGTGAAGACAAAACTGCTCAATTTCCTAGACCTGCTGCTCAGTTTGGTAATTATTGAATGGAAGTTTCTACTTTCTTTGGTACTTTGAAGCTCGACAATCTGATTGATTGGATTGGTGAACTTGAAGATTTCTTTGAGCTGGAAGAAATTGAAGATCCTCTTTGGGTGAGATTAGCATAGACAAAGTTGAAAGGACATGCTGCTCTTTGGTGGAAAGAACTATAGAGAGACCGAGAAGGTGAAGGTGAAACACAAATCAATCGGTGGAAATTGATGCTGACTAAGTTGAAAGTTAAGTTCATATCAGCTAACTATGAGCTTGACTTGTTTAAGAAGTTGAAGAATCTAAAACAGAAGGATTTGTCTATTGAAGATTATACTGAGGAGTTCTAAAAACTTACTATTCAGTTTGGACACTGAGAGCTTGGTAAGGAAAAGGTAGCTCGGTATGTGAATGGTCTGAGATTCAATATTTAGGATGAGCTTGGTATGTTGAAGATTGATTCTATTGAAGATGCTTATTAGTATTCTCTGAAGGCAGAAGATAAGTTAAAGAGGAAACAACCCAGTAACTCCCAAGGGAAAGAAAAGATTGATCACTCAGTGAAGGATAAGCTGACTGATGCATAAGATGAACAGAAACCTGTGGAACTGAAGAAGAAGATAGGTAAAATTATCTTTAAGGGTACTCTCTATAATTGTGGGGAGGAAGGACACCATTCTTTTGAGTGCACACAAAAGAAGGTTGACTGACAAACTATTGTGATGAATGAGAACATTCAAAATGAACCTGAATCAGAGAACTTGCTGCTTCAGTGAACATTGGTCGGTACAAAGGATGAACCTTGCCAGAGGAATAACTTGTTTAGGACTCGATGCAAGACTGAAGGTAAAATTTGTGATGTTATTGTTGATAGTGGTAGTACTGATAACCTAGTTGCTAAGGACCTAGTTTAGAAACTTGGTTTGAGTAGAATGAAACATACTTGTCCTTAAAGGCTTGGCTGGTTACAAGATGTTCATTCTTTGGAAGTTAGGAAATAATGTTTCATTGATGTTCAGATTGGCTAGTACAAGGATCTTGTGCTTTGTGACATTGTGAAGATAAATAGTTGTGATATATTGCTTGGTAGACCTTGGCAATATGATTGCAGAGCTATTTATGACTGTGTAAGAAATGTTTTTACTATTGAGAAGAATGATAGGAAATTTTCACTAATGCCTTTGATGGATACAACACTCGGTAGTAGGAGCCTGAGTATTGGTAGCCAACTTGAGATTGTAGATCCTGAGAAAATGAAAGATCAGTATGGAGAACCAACCTATATATTATCAAGAAAAGACTTGAAAAGACAAAGGAAACTGAAGTGGAATACTTTGCAAGCAGAAAAGGTGGAGAACTTGTATGTGAAGAACCAATTTGGGATTTATGTGTTGAATCCTGAAAGATGTTCTTCTCACATATGCACATCTTTTGGAACCTGGGGTGTCTAATGCAGGGGCATCCAAGGTTAAGGTAGGGCATTCTGTGTCCTCGGTGAAACTGCATGGAGTGTTTGTGTTTTGGCTGGTTCTACTCGGTTGCAACCTTGACCGACGATCTCGATCATTGAAGGAAGCTTGGTCACTGAAGGAACTCGGTAGTCTTTGGTGCTTGGTGAAAATGTTACTCGATCATACATGCGGTGCTTGGTCGACACTAGTGCTCAGTGATGCTTGGCGTACTCGGTAATTTTACTGTTGCTCGGTAGTTCTAACTTACCGAATGGAGTTTTGTGTGATTTGTTGAGCTAACTTGGTGAATTAATTGTTGGTAGCCATTGTCTTGGGCCGAAATGCAAAATTAAATGTTTGTATACATTTGTAAAATGACTTGTATGGCATTTAATTATTGGTTTGGGGATTTAAGGGTTTCATCCAGCTGACTTGTGGTTGATGATTAGTATTAAAGGAGGGCTTGGGTAGATATTTTAGAGATAGAATTGGGAGATCAAGGAGAAAAGGAGAGAATTTCATGACTGAGAAGACTTAGTGAGTCAGATCTGAGGTTCTGAAAGCTAAAGTTGGTGAAGTTGTGGAAAAGTTCTTGATGTTCTTACAGATCATATTGTAATCTGATAGTCATGTGTAGCAGAGCTAGGAGTTTGCATACTTGGGAACAAGGAGATTGCTTGGAGGCTTGCAAGCTCAAGTTTAGATCTACCTTAGGGTTTCCATCAGCTTATGATTGTCTTTAGAGCTGAACTAGCTGAGATTGTATTGGATCTGGTTGTGGATCTTGCAGAATTGTTTCATTTTTTAATTGGCCCTAACCCAAAAGGCCTTACAGTCAGGCATGTTCATGCAAATTACTTGAAACATTTATGGTTTTGTCTATTGTGTTGAGTATTCCACTGTGTAATTATGTTGGCTGCAAGGTTTGGACTGTCCTTCATTGGATCCACCATCCTTGACTACATCACAAAGTCAAGGTCCCCTTGTCATTAGAGGACCCAGTTCAAGTCAACCAAGTAAACCAAAGCAAGTGGCATCCAAGAATGTCACCTCAAAAATAGCAGTCAATCATAAGTCAATCTATAATCTTATCAATCAGTTGCAAAGAATCCCAGCTCAGATTTTGATCTTTGAGCTCTTAGAGTTGTCCCCAAGACACAAGCAAGTCCTTGATAATGATTTGCATGCAATGAATGTTCCCAAAAACTTAGCCATTGATCAATTCCAAAACATGGTTAACCATATTTCCATCCCTCATTAATTTACCTTTTTGGAGGATGATGATAAAGCTTTGAGCCACCCACACAATCTCACTCTTCATATTGAGGTCATGATCCACAAAATCTGTATTAGGTGTGTGTTGATAGATGGGGTGTTGGGCTTAATATTTGTTCCTTGAGTCTTTTGAAGACGTTGGATTATTCTGAACAAGTTATAGATACTAGAACAAAGATCATTATCAAGGCCCATGATGAGGCAGAAAGAAGTTCCAAAGGGTTGATCATCCTTCATGTTAGGATTGGCTCTATTGAAAAATATATTTTATTCCAAATAGTTGACACTGGCCTCCTTGCATATAATATCTTACTTGGTAGACCATGGATTCATGATATGCAAGTAGTGCCATCTACCTATCATCAGTGTGTTAAGTTCCCTTACAATGGAATAGAGATTTGTATACTTGGGGATAACACTTTATCTATTAACTCAATTTTAGTGAGTACTCATGTTCCCCTCAATAGAGAAGTAGAAGACTTCAATGCAACCTTAGATGAATGTAAAGACAAGATCAAGTCAGTAGACCTTGGCATGGGGGGGTATCAACTCAACTCCCTCACAAATATACCAGTTTCACCTAGGTCTTATGGAAAGCCTTCACAAGAAATGAGACCTTCCTCTTCAACTATGACTTTACTTGGAAAATTTGAAGGGTCCTCAGTGTTCATTCAAGATGAGAAAGAAGAGATAATTGTTAAAGACTAGATTTATAAAGAAGAGAAATACATGCATAATGAGAACTTCTCTCCCTATCCTAAGGCTTATGGAAGAGGGTATACTTTTGTCAAATAGATGGGCTATCCTGGACATGGCCCTCTTAGTCACAGATTGGATGCTAGAGCTGATCCCCTTGATCATGATCTTTTTGGACACAAGTCTAAGAAGACAGTTCGCCTAGGATTTGCGAATCTCAACAAGAACACTACTCCTATCCTTGATGAGTCAAATAGTGAAGATGAAATAGAATACATACCTAATTTGACAAATCAAAAAGATACGTGTCAAGATTGGGTCCCTTCCACTAATCTCCTTTGGGGAGATTCAGATAGTCCAGTCACTCATGAGATAGTTGCAACCTTAGAACAAGATGGATCAAATCTAGAAGATCCTATCAGAGAACATCAATGAAATAATCTTGTTCATTTGATGGAAAGAGAAGGTGTTACCCTTAATGACATTAGAACTTCCACATCAAGACATCCCAAACCTTCATGGTGTAAACATCCTAGTCAAAGTTCAGAAACAAGTTTATATGAGTATGAATGGGACTCCTTCTCAAATCCTTCTATAGTTGACATGGATATTCATGTCATCCACACTTATAGTTCTCAACCCAAGGTAGCTGATGAGTCATGTGTAGGATTAGAGGATTTGAACCCACATGCTACCTTAGTAGATGATTCTTCACTTGTTAGGATGAATCCTGATTTGGGTAGGTTAGCAGGATACTTGATGGACTCTGACTCTTTGGTCACCAGAGATGATATCATTCACATTCACAACCTTGAATGAGTCATTGACTTACCTCTTGTTCATCCTAAGCTCATTTATTGGTCCCAATGCTATCAATAAACTGAGCTCTTAACATTCCAAAATGATTATGAGATAACATGTTACTTGAATTCCATTGAACCCATGGTCTCTTCCACTAGTGAACCAACTACCAGTATGATAGAGACAAACATCAAGTACCTTAGTCACAAAATAAAAAGAAAAGAAAATCAAAAGAATAAGAGTTCTGATGGTGAAAACCACTATGTGGCGGTGTCAGAACCAAAAAAAGTATAAAGAAATGATGTATCCAAGGATGAAAACCTCTTTGAGGTGCCTAAGGGTGAGGTACTTGATCATCTCCCTAGCTACTTTCAAGATAGATCTTTAGTGCTTATCAAACCAACACAAACAGTCACTTTCGGTGCAAATGAGGCTCCACAGATAGTACACTCTGCTCATTCCTTGTCACCATAAGAAAAAGAAGCTTAAACTAAGTTCTTATAGGAAAACAAGATCAACTTTGCATGGACTTATTCAGATATGAAAGGGTTGGACACTAATCTTATCATGCATCACTTGTCCATAGCTCTGAGTGTCAAACCAGTTAAACAGAAATTGAGAAAGATGCATCCTCACATAGCTCTCCTAGTCAAAAAAGAATTGGAGAAACTCCTTGGTGCAGGATTCATAAGAGCTATTGACTATGCTGAATGGATATCAAACATTGTACCAATTTCCAAACATGACAAATCCATTTCAATTTTCACAGATTTTAGAGATGTCAATAGAGCATGCCCAAAGGATGACTTTCCACTTCCCAATATAGACATGATAGTGGATATGACTATGGGTTATGAGATTTATTCCATGATGGATGGTTTTTCTGGATACAATCAAATTTAGATAGCTCCCTAAGATCAAGAAAATACTGCATTCACTTGTGCATGGGGTACCTATTGTTGGAACGTTATGCCTTTTGGATTAAAAAATGTAGGAGCCACCTATCAACAAGCTATGACAACCATTTTTCATGACATGATACATAAAAACATGGAAGATTATGTCCAGATGACACTTTGGCCAAGTCTAAGAAAAGAGACACACACTTAGATGATTTAGAAGTCATTCTAGATCGCATGGAACAATTTCAGCTAACGTTAAATCCTAAAAAGTGTGCATTTGGTGTCACCTCTAGAAAACTACTAGGATTCATCATTTCAGCAAAAGGAATAGAGGTAAACCTTGAAAAAGTCCAAGCAATCATAGATATGCCACCTCCTAAAAACATTAGTCAAATGAGGAGTCTTCAAGGATGTCTTCAATCCATAAGGAGGCTCATTTCACAGTTGGCAGATAGAGCTCAAACTTTCAACAAGAACTTACACAAGGGAGTCAAATGTGTTTGGAATGAGGATTGTCAAAGGAGAATAGATCAAATCAAGAAATACTTGGCAAATCCCCCCATTTTAATACCTCCTATCCCAGGGAAACCACTTATTCTATACATTTCAGTGACATAATCTTCCTTCGAGGCATTACCAGCTCAACTTGATGAACATGGGAAAGAAAGAGAAATATACTACATTAGTCACACTCTTGTTTCATATGAGGTTAACTACACTATCATTGAGAAAGCTTACCTTGTAGTTGTGTTTGCTTCCCAAAAGCTACAACATTACATGATTGTGCACACTATACACCTCATAGCAAAAATAGATCCACTCAAGTATTTACTAGGTAAGGCTGCCCTCACAGGTAGACTTGCCAAATGGATGATGATCCTTTCAGAGTTTGACATAGAATACATTGAGTGTAAATAAATCAAAGGACAAGCCATAGCAGATCAATTGGTTGATTTTTGGATACAAGATAATGCACCTATTCAAGTTGACTTCCTAGATGAACACCTCATGTATATGACTAAAAGAACATGGAAGATGTTTTTTGATGGATCCTTTATGAAAATTGGTTTACGAGCTCGTGTGTTGTTTGTTTCTTCTCATGGGTATATGATTCCTAAGTCTTACAAGTTATGGTTCCCATGTACAAACAACATCGCTGAGTATGAATCTTTAACAAATGGACTTAAGATGGCCATAGAATGGAGAATCAAAGAGTTACACATCTATGGGGATTCAAAGGTGATAATCAACCAAGTCAATGATGAATATCAAACAAAAAATGAGAAGTTGGTACCTTACAAGAAAATGGTTGATTCCTTGAAATGATACTTCACATTTGTCATGTTTCAGCAAATCCCTAGAGTAGAAAACAAAGTAGCTAATGCTATGGCTACACTTTCTTCACTCCTTCAGTTAGGGGAACATGAGTCTAGATTTGAATTCCTAGTGGAAGAGCTACATCACCCTATCTATGAATCCCAAGAAAGTCATGTCATTTGTGCCCTTGTTGGTCATGAGTCATCCTGTTATGGTTCCATTTACTCATACCTTCGTGATGGCATTATCCCTAAAACCTTTAACTGATCTGAACATAGAAACCTTACCCAAAATGCCTCTCACCATTCCCTTATCTCTGGTGATTTGTATAGGAGGGATCTAGATGGAACACTTATTAGATGCTTAGAAAAAGAAGAATCTGACCAAGTGTTAGTTGACATCCATGAGGGCATCTATGGGGGACATTCCAATGATCTTGCCATGGCCCGAAGATTTCTTAGGGTGGGGTACGGCCTACGATGAAGATTGATGCAGTAGCTTTTTCAAACTCATGTGAAAAGTGTCAAAAACATGGTAACCTGATACATGCTCCGAGAAGGGAGCTCATTCCTTCTATATCTCATTGTCCATTTCAGAGTTGGGCCTTTGATCTTGTTGGGTAGATTCATCCCAACTCATCAGGTGGACACAAGTTTATTATCACTACTACTGAGTACTTCACTAAATGGGTAGAAGTTGTCCCACTTTCTATTGGCTCAGGAAAGATGGTCTCTCTATTCATTTTGAACCATATCATCTATCGATATGGAGTGCCTTCTAAGATTATTACTAATAATGGAGGCTAGCTCAAAAATAAAGACCTTAAGAAACTCTGCAAGAAATTCAATATTAAGAAACATTGGTCTTACATTTACTTCCCACAAGGATATGGTCAAGCAGAGGCATCAAACAAAACCATTCTTAAAATCCTACATAGAACAGTTTGTAAGAGTGGTAGAGATTGGCATTTACAAATAAATTTAGCTTTGTGGGCCTATAGAACGAGTATTCGTACTCCTATTGGGGCTACTCCTTTTTCCCTTACATATGGTGTTGAAGCAGTGTTACCTTTAGAGGTTGAGATTCCTTCACTTAGAGTTTCCCTCAAAGGTCTAGTTACAGATGAAGACTACCATGCCATGAGACTTCAAGAGTTAGAACTTCTAGATGAGAAATGTCAAGCACTAGTTGACCATATGAGGGTTTATCAAAAGTGCATGTCTAAAGCCTTCAAAAAAAAGGTTTTCCCTAGAGAATTCCAAGTGGGAGATCTTGTCCTATGTGAAAATCCTAAGAATCAACATCATAGAGATCAAAAGGGCAAATTTGAACCTAATTGGCTTGGACCTTACATCATTACAACAGCTTTTGGGTCAGGTGCTTATTTACTATCTATAGTAGCAGGAGAGTAGCTCCCTGATCCTATCAATGTCTTACACTTGAAGAAGTTCTATCCATGATGCCCATTTTGTCTAGGGGTGTCCTTTGTACATACTTATTGATCCTGAAAAAATCCAAAAAAATGATATATTGTCAACAATTCTGAAAATCTAAAAATATCCTGAAAAAATGATCATCTTAGTGAAAACCTAGCAATAGGCGCTTTGATGTATCTCCACAAAAAATTATATATTCCATAAATACCAAAAAAATTCAAAAAATTCAAAAATTCAAGAATTCAAAAAAAAAAAAAAAAAAGTGCCTTGGTGAAAACCTAGAAATAGGCGCCTTGGTAGCAAAAATACAAAAAAATTATAAAAAGTCCTGAAAATAATAATAATAATAATAATAATTGCAATAAAATCCAAGTGGTGAAAACCTAGAAACGGGTGCTACTTGAGGCCTTTGCACCCCTATGTTTTTAGCACACGTCCTCAACACTTAGCCTTTCTCCATATTGTCTTGGTTTGGAATTGGTCTTTGTCTTTGTCTAGGGGGCATAACAGTGTTAGATTTGGTCTCTTGGATGCATTAGTCTTTAGGAAACCTCAAAAATGGTGTTTTTCAACACAACCCCTGAGATCCACTATTTTTCAACACTTATCGGTTTGGTCTTACCCAATTTTGTCATGTGATCTTACCTGCTGGCAAGCATTTGATCCTTATCCTTGGAACTCAGTATCAGTTAACACACTTAAATTTTTAAACACAAGACTTAATGCTTGAGCTATGTCATGATCTTTTCTTTGTGTGCTGATTTTTATTGATTTTCGTTGAGTTTCCTTGTCTTTAAATAAGTCTCTTCGATATGCATAGCTAGAGGACTTGGGACATGGGCCATGTTTTTATTTTCTTTCTACTTGTGGGTGTGGTCTTGAAACTCTAGAGTATCTCTTTGTGTCCCCTTGAAACAATTAGGAGATTTGAGGCATCATCCTTGACTATTTTTGCACAACCATTCTTATGGTAATCCCGACATCTATGCCTTGATGTGAGCATGGTTTTGCTACATTAAATTGTGTAAGCTAACATCAAAGTCATCTTGACCTTTATGTCTTTGATTCTTATGTTAGAATCTTTCCACATTCCAATCCAATATAAATCATATTCATATCTTCATAGTTGCGCTTGTGACTAGTGATGATTGTGTGATTTTCCGATGTCCATTAATAATGGCCCAATGATGAAAATAAGTACCTTAAAATTCTCTAATGAATGATGAACACAAAATCATATGTTACAATTTCTCTATTGCAAGTACACCTTTGCATTTTCATGTAGCTTGCATTGTTAGAATTCATGTTAATAAGCATTTTTAGGATGCATTATGAGTTTGAGAGGGTTTTCCTTCATCTTTCTTTTGGACTTTTAATCAACTGTGGTCATGTTTTGATCTTTATTTCCTTATCTTCTTTCGTGATCTCAATCAAAATTTTCTATCTTAAACAGTTGATTGATTTTGGGGCATTCTCTTTCTTAAGGAAAATTCTCTTTCTTCTCTCCATTTCTTTCCACCTCTTCCAAACTTCTATCTCCCATTCGTTGTCACCCCACTTCTTTTCTTCTAATTCAACCTTGGGGCATAATCTTTCATGCTTGATGATCTACCTTGGTTTTGTGATCCTTATATCTTTCATCTTACATCAAGAACCTCATTTTTAGTTTGATTTGATCAAATTTATCAATTTTCTATTTCTCTTCTATCTCATTTCAATTTTGATCACGAGGGGGAAGTAAATATCAAACTATAATCCTTGATTCAACTTTATCAATCCTATCAATTTCTCTTCTTGGGGCAACCTTGCTTGAGATTCTTATATTGGACATGTCAATTACCTATTTACAGGGGTGTTGACCTTGTCTTTTTCAATCAGCTTATCTTTGTCCCGATGTGTTCTCATCCGTCGATCACATGTCTGGGTTGTTTTGTGATCCCAAATCGATCTCACACTTCAACTGCATACTTTGACTACATGTGTTCCCATAAAGATCACACATTAGTCAAAGAGGGGCAAATGTATGCACCCTAAAATGGTTGCCTAGAATATGGGCCCCCATTCCTCAATTTATCAAATGACCGAATCAATTTATCAATTTCCTAAATCAATGCCTTGCAATATTTTCCATTCAAATCAATTTCCTTGATCAAATCGTAGTTAATTCAATTATTTCAATATTTCTTAAGGTTTGATCATTTATCCTAAGTCTCATTTAATTAAAATAACATGCTCGCTTTTGATTAAATAAAAAACCCTTTTTAAATAAATAAAAAAATATTTTAATTAAATAATGGAAATCACTTTGCTAAATATAATAAAATAAAAATAAAAAGAAAGTGCACTTTCCAATGAGAGAATCTTTTGAATTTTTGAAAAAGGTTTTTGCCTCTTTATCTCAACCCCTCATTATTTTGCATCTTAATCATGCCTATTGATTTTGCCTCTTGAGAATCTTGAGCACATGGATCAACCAAGATTTAATCTCCACCATTGCTCATTTCTTTTTGCCTATTAATCTTGACCGTCCATTCATTTCTAAATATTTTATAAGGAATCCTCTCCTCCTCATTTAGGGATCCAATATTTTATGTATTGTTATGCTACAGGTTTGGAGAGCAATTTTGGAGGAGAGTTTGAGCACTTGAGCTTGAACATTGCAACTTGATCTCTTTTCTTGTCTTCTTCTCTCATGCCTCCATGGAAATCCATTTAGATTAATTTTGCACTTGCATGTTAGATTAGATCCATATTTCATTTCATAGAATAATCTTGCATGCATATTTCCTTTCATAGATTACTTTAGTTTCATGCATTGTTATCACATAGAATAGCTTCCATTTTCATTTGCATGCATACTTGATGATCATGGAGACTAGCACTCTTACTTTTCCTCTTTGAATCTCTCATTTTATGGTGTACTTGTATGGGCAAAAACTAGGTCTAAACTGAGGGCCTCCATTATAAACCCTTGCACTCCATGAATAGAGAGCTACGAGTCACCATTTGAGACCTCATTCTTGAGAAATCTTGGATATAATGACTCATAGAAGTGTGTTAACATTTTAGCAAACAATATGATATTTCAACTTACTTCTTGTCATGACTCCAAATTCTTTATCTCCAATTATTTGTTCAAACTTGTGATGTCTTCTCACATATTGTGCCAAAGTAGGTTCAAATTTCCTTTCTCCTTGGTCTTGATCTTCAGGTTCACCTTGTAATTTCTCTGCCTCTTCTTCTAACTGCTCAACAACATCTTCTGGATGCTCTGCAACATCCTCCTGATGCTCAACAATATCTTATTGTGGCTCTGTAGACTCATGCATTTCCTCGGCATCTGGTTTAGTTGCCTACTAGCCTCTCCTTCTTCCTTGTATACAAAAGATCTGTAATCTTCAGGCTCTTTCTTGCACTCAAATTCATTCTTTTCTTCATATTCATCAACTCTAACATTTTCACTTTTCACAATTTTGTTAGTGTTAGAATTCAAACACTTGTAAGCTTTTCTCTTAGTGGAATATCCTATGAATATGCCTTCATCACTTTTAGCATCAATTTTTCCATTTCTATTGTCTTTCAGTATATAGCATTTACTCCCAAAGAATCTAAAATATCTCACATTAGTTGCATAACCATGCCATAACTCAAAAGGTGTAGCATTTGTACCTTTATTGATTTGTACTCATTTCAAGATATAAACAACTGTACTTATAGCTTCTCTCAAGAATTTTTGTACAACATTCTTCTCAATCATTAGTATTCTAGCACAATCCATAATTTATCTGTTTCTTCTTTCTGCTATATCATTTTTTGGTAGTGTCCTAGGTGCAAACATCTATCTTTTTATTCCTCTATCATTGTAGAACATATTGAACTCATTTGATATAAACTCTCCTCCTCTATCAGATCTCAAACATTTCAAGCTTTTACCAGTTTTTTTTTCAAATTTTTCCAAATACCACTTAAACAACTGAAATGCATCAGATTTCTCTTTTAAAAACATTACAGTCATCATTCTAGAATAGTCATTGACAAATAAAATGAACTACTTCTCACCACAATAACTTTGTACACCCATAGGTCCATAAAGGTCAGTATGAACCAATTCCAAAATATTTTCAGAAGTATATGTCTTGCTCTTAAAACTAGACTTTGTCATTTTTCCCAATTGACACTGTTTACACATCACATTATCAGGTTTCTTCAATCTTGGAAAACCTCTAACTTTCTTCAACTTACTGATATTTAACAAATTGTCAAAGTTTACATGACACAAACTCTTATGCCATAACCATACATCATCATATTTTGCAAACAAACATGTTTCTTCATATAGGTCTAGATAGAACAAGTTACCTCTTGTTTGTTCTCCACTTCCAATTATTTCACCAATGGCATCAAATATTTTGGCCTTCCTATGATGAAATTTAACTCGATAACCAGTACTGTTCAATTGTGCCACACTCAGAAAATTATAGTTAAGACCTTCAATCCAATAAGCATTATCACATCTCATCATATTAGTCCATCTTATTTATCCTTTTACTTTCACAGGACATGGTGCATCATTACCAAACTTAACACTTCTACCTTTGTAATGATTAATGATTTCAAACTTACTTTTATCACCGGTCATGTGATGTGAACTACCACTATCAATAATCTATTTATCACCTTTACTAACATATGAAATAAGTGCAGTTTTCTCATCTTCATCAAAATCATCTTTCATAGCAACATAAACAAATTCTATATCACATTCATCATATTCACTAGTTTCACTGTCAGTTTCCTCTTCAACAATATAGTTTCCTCTTCAACAATATAGCAAGATTTCTTACCTTTGTCTTTGTAGTCTTTGTACCTTTGGTGATCTCTTTCATTTCTCTTGTCTTTGTACTTGTTTTCCATTTTCTCATCTTTGTCAATCCTGTCAAGGAATCTAATTGCAATATGGCCAACTTTGTTACATGAAAAATAGACAATAGGAAGTTTACCTTTATACTTCCATTTTCCTCTTTTTAGCCTTCTAGCCATAAGTGCATCAAGATCATCTAGATCATCATCAGAAGTGTCACTATCACTATTGTTGTTGTTGTCACCACTCTCACATCTTTATTTTTCCTTCTTATGATTATGAAGAGCCATTTGCGACTTGAATGTAGACTCAATATTATGAACAGTGAAATTATCATAATTAGACAACTCAAAAGAAGTAAGCTTGCCAACAAGACTTTCCAAAGTTAGGACATTACCAGGGTTACATCTTGATTCTTGTATTGCAAAAACTCTAATGGCATAGACATGAAGCAAGGTTCTCAATACTTTATTGATAACAGTCTCATCATCAATGTTTCCATTAGCTCCCCTAATAGAATTTACTACATCCTTAATTCTACCACAATACTGAGCAATATTTTCACCATCTTTCATTTTCATTTCATCAAACTTGTCTCTCAAGATTTCAGATTTTTCTTTTAGTACATTTGTGTCCCCACTAAAGATAGCTGCTAGAGTGTCCCACATTTTCTTTGCATTAGTACAATTCTTGATGTCTTCAAATTTAGGACACCTTAGGGAAGATGCAATCTCCAACATTTCCTGATTGTGTTCTTGTTTAGCTTTCATCTCCTCGGTAGTCAAAGGTGCAATAGGTATTACATACTCATTTTAAACATAGTATTTAACTAAATCACCAATACCAGCTAGATGCAATTTCATCACACTCTGCCATGAAGGTAAGTTCTCCTTGTTCAACTTCGGTACCTCCTTTTTGTACATCTTGATCATTAGCTTCAAGTACCTTTAAAAATTTTCTCTACAAGCACCAACAGCTCTGATACCAATAGTTAGAATGATTTTAGAATAAATGAGGGGTGGGGGTGAATCAATTATCCTCGGGTCCAGATGTACCAATTCAAATTTCTAGCTCTTCGACAATCTCAAATCTAATCAGCTTTCAACTCGGTCTCTATAGCATATACCAATAACATAAAACTTGCAGTCCACTGTCCTAAATTAATCAATTTGTAGAATATAAAACTTTCAACATCATTCACATCAAAATAACATTCACAAAATTATAACACCAGGATTTACAGTGGAAACCCAATTTGAGAAAAAATACTTGTAACATGCTACTGATTTTCACTCTTCTGAAGTGAGCTCTATGAGAAGCCAACCTGGTTAAAGGTTTACAATACACACTGTTAGGTGTGACTTGGTTAAAGGATTTAATCACCCTATTAAGAGTGGCCTTGTTAGAGGGCATAAGAACATTCCTTCAGAATGTCACCTTGATTAAAGGATTTATACAAAATTACTGTTAGGTCAACCTTGATTAAAGGATTTAGACTGGTATAATGGTTAGAAAGTAACAGTAGGTTCTAATCTGAAAAATATGCAACTCACTTTGAAAATACAAATCCACTTCACATTAATGTTGATTTATTGACTGGCCTTCATGTTCATCTCCATCTCTGATCTGCTTGGAATTCTCTTCAAGCAATCACCACAATTTTGTTTAGCTCTTCACAGCTTCACCTTCAGCCTTATGATTAGACTTATCAGTCAATCACATCAACCTCTTCTCTCTATACTATAACCTCACAATTAGGTTATCCTTATACCTCCTTGATCAGGTAGATTAGTCTTTTTTTGCTTAATCTCTTATGTAGATCTTAGCTTTAGGTCAAATTCATCGAATCCTTCCATCATTATGTTCTCCTTCTTTTCCTTCTAGATACATCTCCAAAATTCTCTTTGAAATAATAAGAAAATGATTTACCATGCATTAAATGCTTTATACCATTCATTAATAATGTCAACACATTTTACATATCTCAAGAATTCAACTATGTCAGCTGGGATTCTCAATTCTTTCTCAAAATGTAAATTACTGACACTTGGTCAATATTGTGCTCATCTCCTTGGTCATTACTATGAATCTTGGTCATCGCTAACACTTTCCTTCTCAACAATTATCTCTCGCTCGACAATTACTGATGTTTGGTCA
This sequence comes from Chamaecyparis obtusa, assembly GCA_027943335.1. Taxonomy (NCBI): domain Eukaryota; kingdom Viridiplantae; phylum Streptophyta; class Pinopsida; order Cupressales; family Cupressaceae; genus Chamaecyparis; species Chamaecyparis obtusa. The sequence goes on from BSBK01003287.1 coordinate 238,352, forward strand.
ACACTAGATTTTCTCGGCATATACTAGCGCTCGGTTGACACTAACATCACTCGGCTTAAACTAGATTTCTTCACTTTTTCTTGGTCAAGCCTATGTTTCCATTCTTTCTTCTTGACTTCATAAACAACACATTATCTGGTCAATGTGCCAACTAATCAAGTACCCATTGAAGTATCACATAACTCAACCTTTCCTTACATCCTCTTTTCAAATCCTCTTCATCAATCAAAAGATATGGTACTCTCCTAGATAGAAATTGTCTTACCAGTTAAGGTTTGACATCAATGACAATATAATAATTGTTTCAATTGTAGTTTCCAACAATAAGTGACATACAATGAATGTATTGGTTGAACCAAATTTTTTTTATGCATATCTATTCTTATTTTATTTTTTTCTTAAAATTTTTTTAATGATGTAGATTCACAATCTAGTTCTTGTTACACATAAGTGTTATGAACTTCAATTATTTTTCCATATCTCTTTTGCCATCTTCTACTTTTGTTTTTTCCTAATTTTGGGATGATCAAAGTTATTAAAGAACCTCAATAACACTCTTACCATGTTGAACAAAGAAATAGCTCCTCTTTCTTTTTTTCTATTGTTATTGATTCTTCTCTATGTTGCACTTCTTTAATTATGTATTCTTATAAAATTAGGATGATACAACTACCTCATAACACTTCATCGTGTTGTTAAAAAACATAAGTTCCTTTGTTGTTTAGTTTATATTTTTGGTCTTTTTCTTGTGCGGTGATTTTGATGAAGGGTGCTCCCCTTAATACCACAAACACATAATAGAAACATAGAAACAACAACAATATGCAAGAATAGAAAATTGGCTTCTTATTATTTCCACAAATGTGGAATTACAAACTTTCAAAATTACAATATGCAAAGCCACATGGGCATTCCCTTACAATATTCTGTAGGACAGCCTCGAATAAATCCCCCAATCTATTACCCAGAATTGCCTAGACAACACTACGGGCCTTCTTTATATAAGCAATTTCCACCGCCCGAGAAGGTTCTAGAAATTTAGCCCTTAAGGTCGACTATACATAGAATTATTTTATTTTCACAATTTTTACAATAGGGTCGGCTCAAAAGAAATACAAAATATGATTTTAGGTAACCCAACTTTTGGAGGCCATAACTTTCTAACCGTAGCTTTGTTTTTCTATTGTAACCACTTTTTGGAAACACCATGATGAGATCTACAGTGCTTGACATGTTCTAGCGCCAGTCAGCTGGGGGTCGATCATGATCCAAAGCTTCTAAGGCCTTCAAAATTGACTTGAAAGATTTCGTACCCAAAAACTTTAATAACTTCACCAATACTGATGATGTGGCAATGAAACTCAACTGGTAGGCTGAAATGACTAGGATGAACATCCAACTATGAAATCAAAACATTCTGAGATCATATGACCAACTTACTAAAAATAGTAAGTTTCCATAAATAGAAACTTTGCACAAGATAGCCCTTATTGAAAAGCAAATAGAAACATTTTTGGGTGATGCAAGATTTCTCTTACACCTAGGATGCTCCTGCATCAGACACCCGGGGTAATTTGAGAAGTGACCCTATCACGACTCAGGTGTGCAGAGGAAAACCAAGATGGTTAACCTCCTCCTTTGCTAGCCATGATGAATCTTCAATAGGTCATCCTTTCCATTTGACCAAATACTCTTCACATGTCTTGTTCCTTGTGCTTCTGCCAACACGACTATCCAATATATCTTCAATCTCCTTGATATCTGAACTAGTTGTTGGAATGCTCCATTGTGCTGATGTAACCTCATCTTCAACACCTCTTTCATGATACTTTGTCAGATCTAAAACATTAAATACTAGTGAAATATTCAGCTCAGTAGGCAACTCGACCTCATATGCATTTCATGAATCATGCTTCCTTAATATCTTACATGGCCCAAACTTCTTCATTTTCAACTTGTTATATGTACCAACTAGAAATCTTTCCTTCTGCAAATGAAACATGACTTCATCTCCAACCTGAAATTCCTTATGCCTCATTTTCTCATCTACCTTAGCCTTATACTGCGCATTCATCTTGGTAATGTGCTTCCTCACCTCTTCATGGATGTTCGTCAAATATTCTGCAAAATCCTCAGCTTCAGCACTACTTATTTCTCCTTTATCTATCTTTCTCAACTCAGATGCATTTCTTGGACTACTCCCATATACAATCTAGAATGGTGATTGACCAGTGCTGCTATTGATAGAATTATTGTATGCAAATTATGCCTATGGTAAAATCAAATCCCATCCTATTGGCTTATCTCCAACCAAACATCTCAGCAAATTTTCCAAACTCCTATTCACCACCTTTATCTATCCATCAATCTGTGGATGATGTGATGAACTGAACTTCAAATATGTCTTCAACTTCTTCCATAATGTACGCCAGAAATATCCAACGAACTTAGTGTCCCTATCTGAAACTATACTCTTTAGAAAACCATGTAGTCTTGCCACTTCTCTGAAAAATAATTCCGCTAAATGAATAGCATCATTCTTGTAGGGAACAAAATGTGTCATCTTTGAAAATCTGTCAACTACCACAAAAATTGAATCATGTCCCTACTATGTCCTTGGTAAACCAAGAACAAAGTCCATACTGATATCTTCCCAAGGCTTCTCTGGTATAGGTAATGGCTGATACGACCCTATATTTTGCTTCACTCCTTTCACCATCTGACATACTCTGCAACTCTGTACAAACTTCTTGACATCTTGTTGCAACTATGGCCAATAATAATTCTCACTAACCAAAGCAAGGGTTTTATCACAACTAAAATGTCTAGCCAATCCTCTACTATGCTTCTCCTTGATGAGATTCTCCCTCATAGAACTTCTTGGAATGCACAACTGACTCCCTCTGAATAGCATATCATCCTGAATGATGAAATCCAGCCACTTTGTTCTATCTAGAGTAATAGGTTCTTTACAAGCTTTCCAAGCTTAACCAAAATCAGGATCCTCTGGATACAAATTCTTGAGTTCCTTGAACCCAACCACCTCAATCTGCATCTCTGTCAGTAATAGTTGCCTTCTTCTAAGCGCATCTGCAACCCTGTTAGTCTTTCCACTTCTGTGTTTCAAAATAAATGTACAACTCTGCAAAAACTCAACCCATTTCAAATGCCTTTGATTCAACTTTCCTTGACTATTCAAATATTGCAAAGCTTGATGATCAGTATACAAAACAAACTCCTTAGGAAGTAGATAGTGTCTCCACTTCTTCAATGCTTGAACTATAGAATAAAATTTTTGATTCATAAATAAAATATTTTCTCTTGGCATCATTTAACTTCTCACTGAAATAAGCAATAGGTTTACCTTCTTGGCTCATAACAGCTCCTATTGCAGTACCACTAGCATCACAATCTACTTGAAACACCTTATTAAAATCATGAAGTGCTAAACAAGTTGCTCTGTAACCTTTTGTTTCAACAGTTTAAAACTCTTATCTGCCCCATTAGTCCACTTGAACTCTTTTCTATCCCCTCTCATTGTTTCAGTCAAAGGTCCACAAATACTACTAAAATTTCTGATAAAATTTTTATAAAAGCTAGCCAAACTATGAAAAGACCTTACCTTAGTAGCACTCCTTGGAGTAGGCCATTCAAGGATAGCCTATACCTTCTCTGGGTCCATTTTTAGACCTTCTGCTAAAACTACAAATCCCAAATACACTAACTCTTTCTTCACAAAATTGCACTTCTTTAAATTAATCAATAATTTTTCATCTCTTAACTTCTCAAACACCATATGAATATGCATCATATGCTCTTCCAATGTCTTACTAAAGATCAAAATATCATCTAGGTACACAATGACAAACTTAAACACCATATGAATATGCATCATATGCTCTTCCAATGTCTTACTAAAGATCAAAATATCATCTAGGTACACAATGACAAACTTACCTAAAAATTCTTTCAGAACCTCGTTCATGAGCTGCATGAAAGTGCTCGGTGCATTGGTTAGCCCAAAAGGTATGACTAACCACTCATACAGTCCTTCCTTTATCTTGAAGGCAGTCTTCCATTCATCTCCTTTTTTTATCCGAATCTGGTGATATCCACTCTTTAGATCTATCTTTGAGAAATACACAACTCCACTCAAACAATCCATAATATCATCCATTCGTGGCAATGGAAACCTATACTTGATTATGATCTTGTTTATTGCTCTGGAATCTATACACATCCTCCATTCTCCATTCTTCTTTGGTGCTAATACTTCTGGTACAGCACATGGACTCAAGCTCTCCCGAATCAATCCCTTTTGTAACAACTCATGTACTTGTTTGTTCAACTCTTCACTTTCTATTGGTGTCATTCTGTGTGCTGCCTTGTTTGGCAAAATGGCTTCTAAAATCAAATCCATCTGATGACTAATCTTCCTCACCAGTGGTAATCCATCAGGTACATTATCAGATACAATATCTTGAAACTCATTCAACAAATTTGCAACCTCTACAGGTACATCATCTACTTCCTCTTTACCAACTTTTAGAATTAAAGCAAAACACACATGCTCATGCCTCATACCATCTAGGAATTTTTTTCCATCAACAAAAGTTATTCTCGCATTACCACATACCTTTTCTTTCATCTCCTTCAATGGCTTTAGCTTATGTCACACTCCATCCTTTGTCAGGGAATAGGTATTCACACGACCATCGTGTACAACACATCTGTCAAACTGCCACAACCTACCCAACAACATGTGACATGCATCCATAGGTATGATATCACATAGTACCTCATCATGGTACCCCGCCAATCTTGAACTTTACTAGGCACTGTTCACTGACCATGACCTTGTGGTCATCCTGCACCCAGGCAATCCGATATGGATATGGGTGTTTCTGTCTCTTGAGCTTCAACTTTGTCACCATCTCTTCTGACACCAAAGTGTGAGTGCTTCCACTATCAATAATCACATCATAGCATTTACCCTCACACTTGCATGTAGTGCAAAATAGGCTCCTCCTTTGTTCAGGTTCATTCTCACCACTCAGCAGGAGTCTTTTGTTAATCATCGTTTCTCCTCTTTCAGAATCTTTAGAATTTGATGATCTGACATCTTCATCTACATGTGCAACTCTGGCTTGGCCTTCATTCCTCATATCCATCCTTCCTTGGCATTGAGGACATTCAAATGCCCTATGACCTTCTTCTCCACAGTGAAAACATGTTCCATAGAAGCCTCCTCTTCCTGAACCTTTTCCTCTTCCTCTTCCTCTTTGATCTCTATTGTTATGATCTTAGAAACGATTGGAATTGTTTCCTCTCTGATTTTGACTGCTACTGGCCTCATCCTTCTTTTTCAAATCTTCATTTTGGCCTCCATATGACCGTCCACCATATCATCCATCGCAACCTGTTCCATTTTGTCTGCTCTCGAATTTCTTGTTCAGCTTTTCCTCTACTTTTAGGGCAAACTGGTATGCCTTTTCAATACTGTTCATTCGAACCAGATTCAGCTCCTCCTGAATGCTTGGCCTCAACCTATTAAGGTAATGAGAAACTTTCTCCTTATCAGCTTTCGCATGGCCTATTCTGATGAGGATTCAATAGAACTCCTTGGTATACTCCTAAACAGATTGTCCCGCTTGCTTCAAACTTTGCATTTTCTTTAGTAGGTCAAGCTCATAATCAACAAGGATGAATTATCGCTTCAATTTATCCACCATCTAATCTCATCTTGTGATTTTATCTTTCCTTCTTCTATTTCACTCTAATTGAATCTCTTGCCACTAGATCTTCGCATGACCTTTCAGTTTGGCCTTCATGAATTTGACCCTATCAGGATCCTCAATATCTTCATACTCAAAATATTCTTCACATTCATTGATCCAGTCGATCAATTCTTCTGGGTTAAGATTTTTTAAAAATGCAGGAACTTCGATCTTAGGTCTTTTCTCGATCTTGTAAATGGCCCGAAAAAGCCTTTCTTCTTCTTGATTTAAAATTTTGCCTTCTTCTTCTTGATCATAATTTCCTTCTTCGGCTTCATCCTCACTTTCATTTCTGACATTAAGATTCATTCCTTTGTGAATCTCTTCTTGCAATACCCACACTTGTCTCTGGAGCGCTCTAACCTTAGGTGTTACAACACCAGCTCTTCCGCCATATTCACTTCGTAGAGGCATTTTTGCGATGCGCATTGAAACCCTAACCACGGTCTTGGTGCAAACTGCCTCACAGTCGACAATCTATTTACACACTCAGGAACTCCTGCTCTGATACCACTTGATGAAGGGTGCTCATCTTAATACCACAAACACATAACAGAAACAAAGAAACAACAACAATATGCAAGAACAGAAAATTGGCTTCTTATTATCTCCACAAATGTGGAATTACAAACCTTTTAGAATTACAATATGCAAAGTCACATGGGCATTCCCTTACAATATTATGTAGGACAAAGTCTCGAATCAATACCCCGATCTACTACCCAGAACTTCCTAGACAACACTACGAGCCTTCTTTATATAAGCAATTTCCACCGCCCGAGAAGGTTCCAGAAATTTAGCCCTTAAGGCCGACTATACATAGAATTATTTTATTTTCACAATTTTTACAATAGGGTCGGCTCAAAAGAAATACAAAATATGATTTTAGGTAACACAACTTCTGGAGGCCCATAATTTTCTAACCATAGCTCCGTTTTTCTATTGTAACCACTTTTCAGAAAATGCCATGATGAGATCTACAGTGCCTAACATGTGCTAGCGCTAGTCAGTCAGGTGTCAATCACAATCCAGAGCCTTTAAGGACTTCAAAATTGACCTGAAAAATTTTGTACCCAAAAGCCTCAATAACTTCACAATATTGATGATGTGGCAATGAAACTCAACTGGTAGGCTGAAATGACTAGATGAACTTCCAACTGTGAAATCAAAACATTCTGAGATCATATGACCAACTTACTAAAAATAGTAAGTTTCCATAAATAGCAGCTCTGCACAAGATAACCCTTATTGAAAAGCAAACAGAAATATTTTTGGGTGATGCAAGATTGCTCTTACACCCAGGATGCTCCTGCATCATATTTCCATGCTCCTCCCCTTTTTATTGAATTCTTTGACCATTATGCTATTTATTTGAGCCTTTTGCTTTACAAAATATTTATTGTGTTTTAACTTTATATATCAATATGGGACTATTCAATTTATTATCACATCTCCTTGTTAATTTATTTCTAAAACATAAAAGATCTATAATATTACTGTGTCAATACTTTGTTATATTATATGTTGAACACAATGATACACAAATAGTAAATTGAATGAAATAAAATCTTAGGCTACACTTCCTAAATAAAAACTGCATCATCTTTCTCCCATGTGACATTGTGCTTAAAATTAAAAAACTTTCTATATTTTTGTTATGCCATTTCAACTTGCATTTAGTGTGCATAGCATTTCTTCCTATATTAAACAAGAAATTTATTATCATGTCATGTTTGTAGTTGTTTAGTTAATTATGGAAAATACTATACACAACACTTGCCCTCAAAGTAGGGAAATACTAGGGGGAAAGCTCTCTTATCCCCCCACATTTATTCTAAATTTGATGATCACCTATTTCAACAAGATTTTTTTTACCAACATGCCATTTATTGTATCATTTTCCTTTCCTGAGAACTTATCTTTGTCTACTTCAAATGATCACATAGTCACATATGCAATCAATTTAAGGGGCATATACCCTATCTTATATCTAACACACCATGTAATGGTTAAATTGACTCTTCCTAACTCCTATAACACACACTTTTGTTAATTTTGTTAGCATTATACTCTATGTTGTCATTGATGTCAACGTTTGGTGTGGCATTGATGCCAACTTGATAAAGCTGGAATGTTGTTGAGGTTGTGACATTGATTGATGAAGAAGATTTGAAGATTTGAAGACTAGTTGTTGAGGATATGACATTGATTGATGAAGAATATTTGAAAGACTATTGATTGTTGAATGATTGAAAAACAATATTTAAAGTATAATGACTGAGGCTTGGCTTTGAGTGTTTAGAGATTTTGATGATTTCACTAAGATAGATTGAGGTATATTTGGAAGGTAGAAGTATGACAGGTAAGAATATGCGAGAAAGAGTATTTGAAGGCCTTATGGGAGAATGCTTTGTATTACTCTGCATGAGATGATGGTGACTTGTGGTTCTGGTTATAATGATGGAGTTCTATGAATATTGTACTACCATGTTTTTAGATCCCCAAACTGATCATTTGGCAAAGAAATAATGCACTATTTGGATGATAATGGGGTTGGTTGTCAAGACGGATTGGATGGATACGAAGAGTGCCTTGCATTGCTTCGCTTTGGAATTTTAGGTTATGAGGTTTGGACATGTTTAGATGTTTTTTGCAGTGTTTTAGTTTAGATATATTTTGATGGTTTTCTCCGTGGGTGAAGATTTGTTATCACAAGTGCTACATGATTGTCTATGTTGGCTTCTGGCCGACTCAGCTATTTGGAATGACTATATTTGAATATTTTATCTCTGAATATAGGTTAATGGAAAAGTTAAGAGGCTTATGATGATTTTACCATCGAATGTCATGATTCAAATGACACTATATATTTCAAAGAGTGTTTTTGGGCTGATTTGTAACCCGGTTTCAATGCTTTTCTATACATTACCTTTGGGTCTAGCTTTGGAGAATCTCACAATGCGTGAGGATGGATTATATTATTTGAGGTAGCACATTATGATGGATTTTGGTTCCTTTTATCTCCTGGGGTTGACCACATTAAGCATTTGTTCTCAAGGTGGCTAACTTAATTGTGTTATTAATGCTTACATTTCTATGGTCGACCTTGTGGATATTTTTGATGGGCAAATCTCTATATATTCGAGTGGGAAAGGATGAATTAAATATGAAAATAAGTGAGGTAATTATGAAGCTTGTGTGGATCAATTATGAAGGTGAGGTTGTGTGAATAAGGAAGAACAAATGTATGAATTGTTGAATCAAACAAAGAGGTGACATAGTAGATCAAGAGATCTTATTTTCATTGTTTCTTGGGAAGCAATGAGTTTATTTTTTAGTTTTGTGAAGATCTATATTTATTGTTTTCTTGAGGGTTAGAGTGATCCTTGGCAGTGTATCTAAAATGACAAGGTTAATGAGTTCCTTGACTTCTGACCTAAAACTTTGTAATCAAATATCTGCATATAGTGAGTATATTTCACATTGTGTTTTTTCCCATCTTCGATTTTCCACATAAATCTAGTGTTTATGTGTTTGTGTTATCATTGCTATATTTTTTTTCTGATGGTTAGTTGAATTAATAAATAATACTAAGAAGTGTGGCAGAATTATCAAGTTTTTATATGTGTTGATTCCACCCCCACCACCTTGTGGTGTTCAACAAAATTGGCTTTTCATGAGTCCACTGCATACTAATAAATGTGTCACCTTCACATGTTCTATGCCACTCATACTCATTTATAAAATGTATCCCTTATATATAGATATATATAGATATACATACATACATACATACATATACATATATATATATATATATATATATATATATATATATATATATATATATATATATATATATATATATATATTATACATATATATATATATATATATATATATATACATACATATATATATATATATACATACATGTATATATAGATATATACATACATGTATATATATATATATATACATACATGTATATATATATATATATATACATACATGTATATATATATATATATATATATACATACATGTATGTATATACATACATGTATATATATATATATATACATACATGTATGTATGTATACATACATACATGTATGTATGTATACATACATACATGTATGTATGTATACATACATACATGTATGTATGTATACATACATACATGTATGTATGTATACATACATACATGTATGTATGTATATATACATACATGTATATATATACATACATGTATATATATATATATATATATACATATATATATATATATACATGTATATATATATGTATATATACATACATGTATATCTATATATATATATATATATATACATGTATGTATATATATATATATACATACATGTATATATATATATATATACATACATGTATGTATATGTATATATATAAATATACATGTATGTATATATATATATAC